>CAUYLG010051080.1:0-15370 GCA_963573385.1 Cacajao melanocephalus | reverse complement strand
GTACAATTATTGGCATAAAAGAGGTTTTTAATACCCATTTTTAGACTGCATTCTAGCCTGGGCAATAGAACAAAAATCTCATTCTCTCTCCCTCTTTCTCTTCCTCTTTCATTCTCTCTTACATTCTTTTTTTCTTTCTTTCACTCTCAATTTCTTTCCTCTCTTTTTCTTTCTTTCAAAAATTAAAAAAAAAAAGAAAAGATGGAAAATTAATTCATGATCTTGCCACCTAGCTCCCTTTAGCATTTTGCAATCTTCCCATCTACTCTTTTTTTCTATGCACATAAGTCTTTATAATCTCTTTTGACTTAACAAATAGTTTTTATGCTATTGCATGCCTCTCATACTCATTAGTTCCAGTGCTATGTACTATGCTATTAAATAGGGATTTGATGAAACACAACTTATTCCAGAATTCTTCATTGTCAAATATGACCTAGCTTCTCAACAGTAAAAAAACAAGCATTTTTTTGGTGGGTTTACCATGTAGACAGGTCATATTATTTTCAAATAGTAACATCTCTATTCATTTTATTACAGTGATTTTTACTTTTGTCATTTTCTTATCTTGCTCCATGGGCCAGCAACTCCAGTAAAACATTAAATAAAATAATTGATAATAATAATTCTTGTATTGCTCCTGATTTAAAGAGAACAAGTGTTTTACAGAGTACAAAATTTACTTCTAGGTTTTTGGTAGACATCATTTACCGGGTTAAGAATGACCTCCCCTCTTCCTGGTTTCCCAAGAGAATAACAAGAATAGATATTGGATACTATGAAAAACTATTTTTGCATCTATTAATTTCAGTTTTTCCCTTACTCTATATATGATATAGAATATTAATAGGTTGCCTGAGATTAAGCCATCCTTATATCTGGGATAATCCTAACATGGTAATGAATTCTCATCTTTTTAAAATCACTACAGTTTATACAATGATAATTTTATTTTATTTTAAGATTTGTACCTCCGGGTTGAAATATAATTTTATTTTCTTATACTGGGATTTTCTAGTTTTGGTGTTAATGTTATTCCAGCTTCATAGAATATACTAGAATGTGTTTCTTTTAAATTTTTATCCTCTGAAAATTTTGTATAAGATTGATGTTATCTACTGCTTGAATATTTGGTAGAACTCACTGAAATATCATTTAGATAAATTATTTTCTTTGAAACTACTCTATTTTTTTTGTACAAACTATTCTTTGTAGAATCAAATATTTAATATTGTATGAAACTATACTGATTTTTCATTTTTTCTTTAGTCTTATGTTTTCCTTGGAATTTGTTCTTTGAACCAAAATTTCAAATGTATTGGCTTAAAGTCACTCTTGGTATTCTCTTATCTCTAAATATTGCCATGTCCGTAGTTATACATCCCTGTTCATTCCTAATATTTTATAGTCTTTTTCCTTTCATCAATATTTCTAGATGAGGGACTTGTACAAACAGATATCAAAACATATTACAAAGCTTTAGCAATTAAGGAATTGTTGCAAGGATATACAAATAGACCGGGAGCAGAATAGAGAAACCAGAAAGAGGTCCACGCTTAGATGATATGGCAGAGACAATTAATGCTCATTAAAAATGTATATATGCTCCCCAAATTTGATAGCCTCCTGTGCTTATAGTTGGGGCCAAGCCACTGGTCCAGAGCATTTAAGAGCTCATGTGAGTTTCCATCATTCCTATCTTTCTCCTTTATGTGAAGCTATGGAAGGAAATAATTCCCAACTTGTAGGGTTGCAGGAAGGAAGCTGCCCGGATCCCCAATAAAGTCACCATTCTAAGAGAACCACCAAAAAAAGCCAATGACCAAGAAGTGTGAGAAATAAACTTTTGTTGTGCTAAGTCACTGAGATTTCAAGCTTTGCTACTTCATTGTAATGTTTCCCATCCTGACAAATACGAATGGAAAGTTAGTAAATGACAGAGGTGGCAATGCACATTGCTTAATAACAATTTCTGGCAAAGCATATGCTGAGGAAACAGAATTGTTTCCTTATTTCATCCGATGCAGAAACGAAAAAAAAGAAAAAAGATCTGCTTCAGATGAATCTCATACTAAGGCAAGACTTCCCATCTTTAAGAATAAAATACAAAAGAATATATTTATCTAAAATAAGAAAATATCAGGATGGTAAAATTAAAAGTTTTAAAAAGACTCAAAGGCTTTAAAAATATAGAGAGATTAATAAATTTGCCTACATGATTACTAAAAACTTCTACTCACCAAAAAAAAAAATCATTAAAAAAAAAGACAAACCAGAAGAGGAAGATATTTATGACTTAAATAACTTGTAGAGAATTAGTAACACAAACATGTAGAATGCCTTGGTTCACTTTGGAAGAAAAAAATAAGTGTTAAATAGACAAGAAAGACAAAAACAGGCATTTTACAGAAGAGAAAACCTGAAAAGCCAATAAACAAAATGAAAAGATACCTAACTTAAAAACCAGAGGAAATTAGAAACACTGAGAAACTATTTTACATTTCCTAGGTAAGCAAAAAACTTTAAAGCCTAGCAAGCCAGATGTTGGCAACAAGTAGAAACTCTGTTTGATGTGATATAAATCGTTGCAATCACTTTGGAAAACAATTTGAACATGTGCCTACCTGAAGATTCAGCTTATACTTTGTCTAAAGAATATTACAAGTACACACCCTATGAGGCGAGTGCAAGAACACTCAGAGAAACGTTTTTCATAATAGCAAAAATCCAGTAAAAGTCCCCAAATCCATTGATTGGAGAATGAATGAATCAATTACAGTGTATTTACACCGCTGAATAGGACACAGTGTGAAAACTAAGTTATGCTACATATATCGACATGGAGATCGCTTAAAAACAAAACACAAATTGAAAAAAAGGAAGAACAGTGCATTATTTTTATAAAAATTTTTAAATGAAGCAAAATAATGTATTTTTGGTATGCAAACATAAATGCTAACACTATAGAAACACTAACATTCAGGAGAGTGGCTGTCTCTGTGGGGAAGCAGGGAGGTAGAATAAGAGGTATACAGAAAACTTCAAGGATGTTGCTTATGTTCTATTTATCAAATTACTTAGCAAGTTCATGGGTGCATGTTGTTTTCAACTTAAGGCCTTATATGGGCCTTATACATTCCATTTATTCTTTGTAAGTTTCCAGTATTCTTTAATGTAAAATTTTTAAAATAATTATTGTCCTCTCATCTTCTTGTTTTTAAAGAAAAAGAAAACATTTTATAGTGAAACTTTATCAGGTAAAACAGAATTTTTAAGCAAGTGGAAGTTTTTTCCTAACGGATAAATTGGCTTTGTTTTCTGCATTCATTACCATCACTGCAACCTCTTTTTGCCAAAACACAAGTTGGATGTTTTGTTTTATCTTTTTCCCATCACTACCACACATGTGCGTGCACACACACACACACACACACACACATAAACACACACAGCACCGTCATGACTTGCTGTGCAATAATTGTATGTGGGTGACTCAGGGGAAAGACTGGTTTATGATGTGGTAATGAGAAAGGACATTGCGTTGGGGGAGGGGCCTAAAGCTCAAAGGTTAAACTCATAGGAAACAGCTGTGAACTGGAATATCTGTTAAGTATTGTCATATGGATAAGCCCATTAAACCATCACCACCACCAAAACAGTGAATTTGTCCACCACCCTAAAATTTTATCACACCCCTTTGTAATTCACCACTCCTGTCCCTCCCCAGGCCACGACTGATCTGCCTTTCTGATACTGGTGATTAGTTTGCATTTTCTAAAATATTATATCAGTGGAAATATACATACATATATGCACATACATGTGTATGTGTGTGTATATATACGTATCCTGCTCCAATTAAAAAAAAAACCTGATAAGAAAAAATATATATTTCTATTAACCTGTTCTGTGTCTGTTGGCTGAATGCAACCTGGTAACACACACATAAAATGAATTTTCTAAATCAGTGAATAATGATAGGTCTTTGATACAAGAGATAATGACTTGATAATGGCCTTCACATACAACTTGTCAAGATGTTTGTTTATAAAATGACAGATGTACAAAGTAGCCTCTGAGTTATCGCATATTAAAGCTTTCCTTTCAATGGTTTCATAGAAAGGGAAAAACCTGAAAACGCTAATACCCACAGGACAGAATTTGTACTGTTAGCAAGAAGAGCTTGTATCTCATGTGGGAACATTTGACTTTTGCTTCAGTGTTAAAACTTTGACAAAGATGATTTTGAATAAAGCTTTATAACCAGATTCCCAACACATAAAAATGGTAAATACTCAAGGTGATAGATACTCCACATATTCTGACTTGATCATTACGCATTCTATGACTACAACAAAATATCACATGTACCTCATAAATATGTAAAATAGTATTATAATTTTCCAAAAGAGAAAAAAGGATACATTATCCATGAAGCCACCTTGTCGATTTCCACTTTATCAAGATTACAAAATCAGCTTTCAGAGGATAATGGCCAGTAAAGTGAATGTATTTTAAAAACTGTGAACCATAAAGAGGCAACGCTTGTCAAGTTCATACATTCATAGGCTAACCAATATGGTGTTAAAGACTGACAATCTGTTTAAAAAAAATACTACTAGAAGAAGAAGCCCTACCTCAAGCACATAACCTGTTTTCCATCAAAACATTTGCCAGATTTTTCATCTCTATGAGACTGATCACTTGAGAGCTGGGCTGTGAATCTCTGGAAGGTATATCTGGTTCTCCCACATTTTTTTTGGAACTAAGGCAACAGAGACTCACAAGGCTCTCTCTGAAAAGCCCAGAAAAGCCTCAATAGAGAAACACAAGTAAACCAAGGTCTAATATGTTTTTCTAAAATGGAAAATTCTGGTTGGATTTAGTTTACCAATACCTCATTCCATCTGTGGAACAGAAAAGGAGGGAACTCTCTCTGATCAATAATAACATTAGCTGAAGCCTCTATTGTCCTCTCACACACATTGTCTGGCAAAATTTAAAACCTACCAAAGAGACAAGAAAACATGGCTAACAATCAAGAGAAAATATGACTAACAATCAATCAGAATATAGAAGCAACTCACATATAATCAAGAAATTATAGTTAGCAAACTAAGACTATAAAATACTGAGATTAATGTCCTCAAGAAAATGGAGGAAAACATGAACTAAACAGATTTTTAAAAATGCCAACAATGAATTGAAATCTATATAAAGGTATCTAATAGACAACCTAGAACTGAAAAATACAATAGCTAAAGTGAAAATTCAGTTGATAGGTTAACAGCTGATTAAACACAGCACAGCACAGAGTAACGAATGTGGAGGTAGTTTAACAGAAAATATCTAAACCAATACATAGAGAGAAAAAATAATAAAAAGAGCATAAGAGACATGTGTGATATACTCAAGAAGTCTAACATATGTATAATTAATCTTAGAAGAAGACAAAAAGAGCAAGTCAGAAGCAATGGTTGAAAAGATAGTGGCCACAATTTTTTCAAAACTAATGAACCACATGTTCATCAGGCTTAGCAAATTTCAAGTTGGTGGGAAAATAATATTTGATCTGATGGACTTATTTGTTATTACATACCCCCAACATAGAAGCTTTTTGGGAATTTAGGTTCCTGCAGCCAAAATTCCCCATGGTAGCTGGTGGTGGTGATGAAGAAGGGAATAGGGACTAGAAGGCCAAATTAAAAAAAAAAAAAGATAAACTAAAGATAACTACATCATGACCCATATTAATAAAACTCTTGAAAACCAAAGACAAAATCACAACAATTTCAAAGCAGTCAGAGAAACAAAGGCGTATGTCATTCAGAGAAAGACTTATAGCTGTTGCCTTGATAGAAACAGCGAAAACTAGAAGACAACGAGGTACAAACAGATCTCATTTTATTTCACTTTGCTTTACTGTCCCTCACAGATAACCGTGGAGTTTTTGTTTGGTTTTGTTGTTTTGTTTTACAAATTGAAGCTTTGTGGCAACCCTGCATCTGGCAGGACTATCAGCTCCATTTTTCCAACAGTATATGCTAACTTCATATCTCTGTGTCACATTTTGGTAATTCCCACACTATCTTAAACTTTATTGTTATTATACGTTATGATGATCTGCAATCAGCAATCTCTGATGTTACTGTTGTAATTGTTTTGAGGTGACACAAACTACACTCATAAGACAGCAAACTTAACAAATGTTGTACGGGTCTTGACTTTCCCACAGACCAGCTACTCTTCCATCTCTCTCTCTCATTCCTATTCTCTGAGATGCAATAATATTGCAATTAGGTCAATTAATAACCTTACAATGGCCTCTAAGTGGTCAAAGAAGAGTCATAATTCTCTCACTTTAAATAAAAAGCAAGAAAGGATGAAACTTAGTTTGGCATGTTGAAAGCCAAGATGGGATGAAAGTTAGGCCTCTTGCACCAAACAGAAAAGTTGTGAGTGCAAAGGAAAAATTCTTGAAGGACATTAAAAGTGCTACTCCAGTGAACACGCAAATGATCAGAAAGCAAAATAGCCTTATTGTTGCTATGGAGAAAGTTTCAGTGGTGTCAATAATAGATCAAATGAGACACAACATTCTCTTAAACCGAAGCCTAACACAGAGCAAGGCCCTAACCCTTCAAGTTTAGGAAGGCTGAGAGAGGTAAGGAAGCTGCAGAAGAAAAGCTGGAAGCTAGCAGAGGTTGGTTCATGAGGTTTAAGGAAAGGAGCAATCTTCATAACATAAAAGTTGAAGGTGAAGCACCAAGTATTAATGTAGAAGCTGCAGCAAGTTACACAGATCTAGGTAAGACCATTGATGAAGGTGGCTACAGGAAACAACAGATTTGCCATGTAGACAAAGCAGCCTTCTGTTGGAAGAACATGCTAGGACTTTCATAGTAGAGAAAAGAAGTCAATGTCTGCTTTCAAAGCTTCGAAGGACAAGCTGAATTTCTTATTAGGAGCTAATAGAGCTGGTGACTTTAAGTTGAAGCCAGTGCCCGTTTCTCATTTCAAAAATTAGGCTAAATCTACTCCACCTATGCTCTATAAACTTAACAACAAAGCCTGAATTACAGTGCATCTGTTTACAACATGATTTACTGAATATTTTAAGCCCACTGTGGAGAGCTACTGGTTAGGGGGAAAAAAAAAGAATTCCTGTAAAAATATTATGTTCATTGACAATGGACCTGGTCATCCAAGGTCATCCAAGATGTAAAAGAGATTTGTGTTTTATCATAACTGCTAACACAATTTCCATTAGATCAAGAAGTAATTTTGACTTCCAATTCTTATTATTTAAGAAATGCATTTTGTAACGCTATAGCTGCCATAGATAGTGATTTTTCTGATGGAGCTGGGCAAAGTAAATGGAAGACTTTCTGGAAAGGATTCATCATTCTACATGCCATTAAGAATATTCATGGTAAATGAGAGGAGGTCACCATACCAACATTAACAGGAGTTTGGGAGAAGTTGACTCCAACCCTTTTGGATGACTTTAAGGGGTTCAAGACTTTAGTAGAGAAAGTCACTGCAGGCTTTGTGAAAATAGCAAAAGAACTAGAATTAAAAGTGGTGCCTGAAGGTGGAATCAGTTGCTGCGATCTCATGGCAAAATTTGGATAAATGAAGAGTTGTTTCTTATGATCGAGCAAAGAAAGTGATTTCTTGACATGGAATCCACTCCTGGTGAAGATGCTTTGAACATTGTTGAAATGATAACAAAGGTGTATGAGTCCATTTTCACACTGCTAGAAAGAACTACCTGAAACTGAGTAATTTATGAAGAAAAGAGGTTTGATTGACCCACAGTTCCACATGGCTGGAGCAGCTTCAGGAAGCTTACAATCATGGCAGAAGAGGAAGAAGAAGAAAGGCACATCTTACATGGTGGCAGGAGAGAGAGAGAGAGAGAGGAAGGGGGAACATGCCACATTTTTAAACCATCAAATCTCATGAGAATTCACACTCACTATCATGAGAACAGCTCCCATGATCCAGTCACCTCCCACCAGGTCCCTCCCCTGATGTGTGGGAATTACAATTTGACATGAGATTTGGGTGGGTACACAGAGCCAAATCATATCAAAAGGATTCTGAATATTACCTAAACTAAATTGAGGAAGCAATGTCAGGGTTTGAAAGCATTGACTCCAATCTTGAAAGAAGTTCTACTTTGGGTAAAATGTTATCAAACAGCATCACACGCTACACAGAAATCTTTTAAGAAGAGAAGAGTTGATTGCTGTGGCATGGTTAATTGTTGTCGTATTTTAAGAAATTGCCACAGCTGCATGGTTAATTGTTGTCGCATTTTAAGAAATTGCCACAGCTATCCCAACCTTCTGCAGCCACCACCCTGGTCAGTCAGCAGTCATCAACATCAAGGGTAGACCTCCCACTAGCAAAAAGATTACAACTTACTGAAGCCTCAGATGATTGTTAGCATTTTTAAGTGAAAAAGTATTTTTTATTAAGATATGTACATTGTTTTTTAGATATAAAGTTACTGTACATTTAATAGACTACAGTATAGTATAAACATAAATTTTACATGCAGTGGTTAACCAACAGAAAATTGTGACTTGCTTTATTGCAATATTTAATTTACTGTGGTGGTTTGGAAGCAAATTCACAATATCTCTGAGATACATCTATAATATATTTAATGTGTGAGTGGAAAATAATTGCAAAACTAGAATTCTACATCTTAAAAAAATATGGGCTTCAAAAATGTAGGGGACTCTGAGTAGGTCCAGATGTTGTTTATCAATATGCTCAAAAAAGTAAAAGAAACATGGCTGAAGGTTCGATTTTCATTTCTCCATTTAACTATCCAAATGATTCAGTGCCATTTAGAGAAATGAATACTCTTTTCTCTCTTCATTTCAGTGTTATGTTGGGCATAAATCAGGTAACTATGTATGTGTAAGATATTGATGAGTGAACAAATATAAAATCTTTGACAGAGAAAGGGAGGCTATATAATTTTTAAAAACAGAAAGAACAATCGCTAGAATTTTAAATTTACGAGGTGGTACCCAGAGCAGATTAGTGATAGAACAAGAAAGAACTAGTGAGTACACAGTTGAAAGATCACAAAGAAAAAAATACTGTAGAAAAAAAAAAACAGAGCCCCTGGAGACTTGTGAAATAATATTAAGCTGCCAAAATATATGTAATTAAAATCCCAGAAGGAAAGGAGGGGGAGAAAGGGATAGAAAAATATTTGAAGGAGTGATGACTGACAACTTTTCAAACAGTGAAAAATGTTAATTTATGTATTCAACAAGCGCAACATAACCCAACAAAGAATAATCACAAAGAAAGCCACATTTGGGCACATCATAATCAAATTGTTAAAAGCCAATGATAAAGAAAAGATCCTGAGAGCAGCTAGAGAAAAATGACGCATCACATACAGGAAATACAATGATGTGATTAGCGACTGAATTCTCACAAGAAAGTATGGAGGCCAAAAGGCATTGGAACGACATATTCTGAGCACCTAAAGAAAACGAAACTGTCAATCAAGAATCCTAACCCACTGAAACCACCCTTCCAAAATTAATTTCATTATTTGCAGTGGGTATGGTTGTTTTTCTGGAATAGTCACAAACATGTACAGATTATTAAAATCAGTAAGTGAGTTTAACAGTGTCAGTGAACAAAATATCAATATAAAAATCACCTTTATTTCAATCAACAAACAAGTCATAAATGAAATGTTTCAAAAATTACATCATATACAATCTCACTAAAAATAGTAACCACCTAAAAATAATGCTATTGCTGCCACAGTGATTCCTCTGAAAATATAGATATATTAAAAAAATGGAAGTTCTCTACACTAAAAAATTGTAAAAATTACCAAGAGAAGTTAAAGAATATCTTATGAACGGAGATATACACTGTAGCATGTTCAATAATTGAAAGATTCGATATTGTAAAGAAGTCAGTTCTTCCCAGATTGAATTTGTAAATTAATTGCAATCCCAATCAAAATCACTGTTGGTATTTCATGAGAATTGACAGGTGATTTCAAAATTCATATGAAAATATAAAATGCCAAGAGTAGTTATGGCAATCTTGAGGAATAATAAAGACTTAACCCTACCAGATATATCTTATTTTAGGGCTATAGTAATTAGAAGAGCATTTCAGTGAAAATTTATACAAACTGACCAACGCAATAGAATAAATCGTCCAGAAAAAGACTCACACATACATAGTTACCTGATTTATGCCCAACATGACACTGAAGTGAAGAGAGAAAAGAGTATTCATTTCTCTAAATGGCACTGAATAATTTGGATAGGCAAACGGAGAAATGAAAATTATACCTTGAAGCCACAACTTAACACCATATGCAAATCTTAATTTTTGGACTGCAGATCTAAATGTGAAAAGTAAAACAATAAAGCCTTTAAAGAAAAGCATAGAAGAAAATCTTTGTGACTTTGGAGTAGGCAAATAGTTGTAAAACAGACACAAAATATTCTAATCATCAAAGAAAGACTATTTATAAATCAAAGTGTGTTCACCCAAAGACACCACTAAGGAAATGAAATGCAATCCACAGAGCTGAAGCAGGTATTTGCAATAGATATTGCTGACAAAGTGTTCTTACCCAGAATGCATTAAAAACCATTACAAATCAGTAAGAAAAATCCAGATAACCCAGGAGAAATATAAACAAAAGACTGAACGGATCCTTAACAAAAGAGAATATTTAAATAGCCAATATATATTTGAAAAAGTGTTCAACTTCACTAGCCATTGGAGAAATTCAATTAAAGCCAGAATGAGATTTCAGGACACTCTTACCAGAATGGTGAAAATTAAGAAGGGAAAATGTTAAATGTTGGTAAAGACTTCCAGCAACTAGAAATCTCAAACATTCTCACTGGAAGTACATCTTAGCAGAACCATGCTGTGTGGCAGTAACTACCGTTGAGAAACAAATACATATCTTATGACTCAGTAATTTCACTCCCAGGTGTATGACCAACAGAAAATGGTAGAAATGTCAACCAAAGTGTATGCACAAGAAAACTCATAGCAGCCCTGTATTTATTAGCCAAAAACTAGAGACTACCCAAATGTCCATTAACAGTTCAATGTATTAATACATCATAGCATATTCACAAAATGTGATTTTGTGAAAATTCATTTAGTAACCCATAATGAGTACACTGTCCTGTATTTACATTATACTTCGTTTAAAAGTTTGGAAGGATCCATATTAGATATAAGACTGGTTAACTTTGTACAGGGCGATAAAGTCATATCATCTTTGGGGATAATTTCTCAACCAGGATTTTTACTACTGTCAGTTGATTCTGAGTAACCTCTAATATTACAAGGCTGTATACTGTTTATATTTATTTTCGTTATTGATTGTGTCAAGCCAGACCACCAGGCCAGCTTATTCAAAAACGCTCTAGCATGGTACCAAAAGAATCATTATTTTGCTGCATTTCCATGTTGAGAACAAATGCTTCTTTTTCCAGAATTCCTGGGAACCAAGGAGGAGATGCAAAAAAGACATCAATGGGCTGTCTTTAGTTTAACTGAGCTTCATTTTAATGAATTTTTCAGGTTAGGGTTTTTTGTATGGCCTTTCTTATTTGCTCCTCATGTTATAACTGCTATGTCCTAGTTTTGCAAACAAGAAAATTGAGATTCAGCGTTGTGAGAGATTCAAAGTTGCGATGAGGCCTTGGTTAAGCCCACAGAGCTAAATGGCAGGGCAAAAACAAAATTAATATTTAGCTAAAGCACATATCGATACTTCCACTTTTAGAAAGCATTAGCACAGCTTGTAAGTGTTTCTAAGTACCTACTAACTATAGTTTTAGGTACTTGAGAAAAACGCCTAAGTGTGTCATCAGATGTCAGACCAGAGGAGCCCAAGGATGGAAGTGCCCATATCTGCTTGCATCAAGAGCAGCTCAGGGATTACCCTTGACCACTCAGACCTTCCAGCTGCTTTATGAAAGGGAACTAGTAGCATTACACACAAGGGAGTAATATTCCCTCACCCAGAAATACCTCAGCACTTTGGGGAGAAGGTAGCTACCCAAAAGGGAAAAAAAAGTACTATTCTAGACCCTGTCAGTACGAGTCATTAGCTGATGGGTAGGAGAGTTTATATCTATCTTCCATTTTTTTTCCAAACACCCACTCAAAGAAAGTATCCTCTGAAGAGTGGAAATGAGTCAGTGGATGAGTCTCACTTTCCCGATGTGGCCCTAGAACTTCTTGGAGTTTAGAGTAGGACTAGGTGTCCTCAGGAAATCAGTCAGCACTTGCTGCTGGGTGCAGAAAATCCCTTTCTGGGGAGCATCAGGGGTGCAAAGTCACGTGCCGGCCCTAAGGAAGCTTACCGTCCCGTGGGAGTGGCCCCCTCTGGTCCTCATGACCAGGAATCCTGATGTTTTTGACATTGTTCTTGTTCACTCATAAAACTGGCTGAGGTCCAAACCTCAGCTTTGAGTGCAGTCCCTGAGAGGAAGTTGTTCTTCATACACAAAGCTCCGGTTTCCTAACATGGCTAGTGATTAGAAAACCTTTTAAAACTCTCATCTCTGAAAGTATCCAGCCAGACAGCCTTACAACAAGGCTGCCAGCTGTCATTTACACCGTCCAAACAGCTGTTGACAACATCTCCCAGCAACAAATATCTCAGTGAAGACAGCTCTGCTGATGGCATGCTTGCTTAAAACACTTAGAAAGAGAGAGAAAGAGAAATACTATGGCACCATAGGACTTTCTGTCTCCAGGACGTCTTTCTGTTTGTTTCGTTGTTTTGTTTCTTTGACAGAGCAGGTGGAATAAGAAAAATCAAGAAAACACTTCCGTTATCACCTACTTCATGATGAGTGCATGGAATTATCATGACACTATTCCTAAGAAACTACTTTTACTTTACAGTGGTTCTGAAGTTCTTATATCATGTAAATTAATAATGTTTGAAAACAAAAAGAAAGCAAATGTCCCACTTCAATCCAAAACATTCCAAGATGCACTACACGTCCTTGGCTTTAGAAACAATATAATCCTTGACTTTAAGACAAACAAGATAATCCTTGGCTTTAAGACAAACAAGATAATACTTTTTGAGAAGATATCAGCAACTTTTTTTCTCTTGTGTTTTTCTAACAAAATGGACCACATGGAAAACATATCTCCAGAAATAACATTAAATTAAAAGATTAGATTTAAAATGTACTTAAGGCAATGTGTAGTAAGGGAAGCAGAGACAAAGATAGTTATAAAGCCAAGAAGAAACAGAAGAACATTTGAAGAAGGAAAGGGAGGAGGAGGAAATGAAGAAAACCTGGAAGTGAATGCCAAGGTGTTAAGTTACTTGCCCACATTCACTGATTGGCAGCTCCAGGGGTGGGACCTAGGAATCTGTGTCCTCCAGGTATTCTGAGGCAGGCTAACATTTGATAAACAATAAACAAAAATGCTCTGTAACTCACATTTTAACTTCTTTAAAGGTAAAACTGCCTTTACTCTCTTTCATTCTTCCAAAGCATCCCAGACAAATGGGCCATTGATAACGATGACTGATGACTGGGTAATTCATCTCACAGCCACCAGGATAATCAAGACAGGAAGCCCCTGGAGCTGCCCCAACCATTAAGCCCAAATCCATTATCAACCTGAAGTCACCATTCAGGCCTAATTTGCCTTGGGCTTCTAAGGGGTGGGGGTGGGGGAATCCCCAGCCCCCCCTTTTTTTGTCAGGAAGCTGGATGCTCACTGATAGATGAGGTGCCTTTCAAACCCCTGATCCAAGGATAGGGAAGGAGCTGTTGTTTCCAGTCCCTTGTGCAGTTAGTCTAATTCAAACCTCATTCATACTCTATGATGAAAACTTGACCATTTGTAGAGCAACACCTGAAACCACTGTGGAGCCAGACCGGTAGATGCCCTGGTACATTGCAGGTTGGAAGATTATCTCCATGGATCTTGGCAGAGCACCAGATGCAGGCCATTGAGTGTGGTTCAAACTCTTCCCACCCCAGGCTCCCTTAGCTGGTTACAACTAATTCAGTATATTTCTACAGGGTTTGAAAAAATCTCTGCACTTAGAAATACTCTCCTATATTCTTATTTTAATGAGAATTTTATTGAGATATCATTCACACACCATAAAATTTTCCCTTTTAAAAGTGTACAATTCAATAGTTTTAGTATTTTCATAAAGCTGTGCACACCCATCAACACTATCCACTTTCAGAGCATTTTCGTCACCTTCAAAATAAACTTCATACCCATTAGCAATCACTCTTCATTCTCCTTTCTTCCAGCCCCTGGAAATCTCTACACTACTTTCTGATTCTATAAATTTGCTTATTTTAAACATTCCTTATAAATGGAAGTATACAATGTATGGGCTTCTGTAACTAACTTCTCTCACTTAGCATAATGATATCAAGGTTCATCTGTGTCGTACTATGTAGAGGCAGTACTTTACTCTTTTCCGTGGCTAAATAATATTTCATTAAGTGGCTATATCACATATCGTTAGTCCATTCATCCATTAATGGACATTTGGATTGTTTCTATGTTTTGGCTATTTTGAATAATGTTGCTATGAACACTGATATACAAATTTTGTGGTGTTAATTATGTCACATTGATACCTAGGAGTGGAATTGCTGAGTCATATGGCAACTCTATGTTGAACATTTCAAAGAACTGCAAACTATTTTAAAAGTAGCTGTACCATTTTGCATTCCTTCCAGCAATAAATGAGTATACCAATTTCTCCGTTTCCTCACTAACATTTATTATTTCTAGCCTCTTTCATTCCATCATTCTAGTGGATGGTATCTTACTATGTTTTTCTTTGCATTTCCTAATGACTGGTAATGTTGAGCATCTTTTAATGTGCTTAGTGATCACTTATATACCTTCTTTGGAGAAATATTCATTCAGATCTTTTGCCCACTTTTTAATTGGGTTATCTTTTTATTGTTAACTTATCAGAGATTTGTGTACATTGTGGATACAATTTCATTATTAGATAATTTGCAAATATTTTATCCCATTCCATGGGCTATATTTTTGTTTTCATAAGAGAGTACTTTAAAACATGAAAGGATTAAATTCTGGTGAAGTGCAATTATCTGTTTTTGTTGTTGCTGCCTGTTCTCTGGTGCTGTATACTTAAGGCACCGTTGCCCAATTCAAGGTCCCAAAGATTTTTTTTTTTTTTTGAAAGAAAGAAAAAGAGAGGAAAGAAAGTGAGAGTGAAAGAAAGAAAAAAAAAGAATGTACGAGAGAAAGAAAGAGGAAGAAAAAGAGGGAGAGAGAACAGGATTCTTGTTCTACTGCCCAGGCT
>CAUYLG010051076.1:0-81502 GCA_963573385.1 Cacajao melanocephalus | reverse complement strand
TGTAAGGTGTCAGGAAGGGGTCCAGTTTCTGCTTTCTGCTCATTTTTGCTCTAGCAAAAAAATGTTTATAACAGCTTAAAACTCAATTGCAAGAACTAGAATTTATGTAGAGTTCCCTGAAGGATATTTTGTTTATCTATTTCTAGGATACATGATCTTCAAACTTGTTTATAGCCATGGAGCCACTTGCTCAAATGAAAAAGATTAGCTTTGATCCCTAGAGCTGTCTCATTATTGGATAATCTTCCAGTTTCAGACCATGTGCATCCTTAAAATCCCTAATTAAATTATCATCAGAATAGTGGGAGAAAAATGACAAGAGGAAAAACAGAGAGGTCCTGACAATCTTGATTGTCATTGTTACTGGCAATCTTAAATGTCTCTGGGGAAAATCTAACCCAAACCCTACTTCCAATTCCTTGTTCCACTTCTCTACTCCATTCCAGCTAATTACACCTGAGGCTACAACCAAGCCCTTTTAATTTTCTGGAATGGCAAAATCTCAGACATCTTTATTTTTCTTATTGTTCTCTTTGGCCACAGCACCCTTTCCATATAACTCTGCCATTGCCTACACCAGTGTTTCTGCCTTATGGAAACAATTATTTCTTCAACATTTAAGCTTCCCTGATGCATCTCTGCCATCCCTAACCTAAATAGACCTCATAAATCACTTAAACCAGTGATTTTGAATCATTTGCATAGCATGAAAGAAAAAAATTTTTAAATTAATTTTAACAATTTATTTTAATATTTTAAATACTCAAGGCTACTTATGCCAGTGAAGAGAACTAGCCTGAGAGTTCTGGCTCCTTTTGCCATGCTCAGTCCTTAGAGGGCTAAAAGGAGCTTTATCTCAGCACTTCAGTGTGCTAAAACTACAAAAGACATTATGAGTTTTTCAGGAGGAAAGTTTTGGAAAGCTCTGACTTAAGTTACTTTTTACTAGGACCCTCACCTCCCTTGCCCCCTTATTCTCTTAATCAACCTTCCCTCAGTGCTAGTTTGCCGCACCTGTCAACCCATCATTCACATTAGGTATTTCTCCCAATGCTATTCCTGTCCTAAGCTCCCCGCCAACAGACCCTGGTGTGTGATGTTCCCCTCCTTGTGTTCATGTGTTCTCATGTTCAACTCCCACTTATAGGTGAGAACATGCAGTGTTTGGTTTTGTTCTTGTGTGAATTTGCTGAGAATGATGGTTTCTAGCTTCATCCATGTCCCTGCAAAGGACATGAACTCATCCTTCTTTATGGCTGCATGGTATTCCATTCTATTAAAAAGATTTATAATCCTTTGGGTATATATGCAGTAATGGGATTGCTGAGTCAAATGGTATCTCTAACTATAGATCCTTGAGGAATCGCCACACTGTCTTCCACAATGGTTGAACTAATTTACAATCCCACCAACAGTGTAAAAGCATTCCTATTTCTCCACATCCTCTCCAGCATCTGTTGTTTCCTAACTTTTTAATGATTGCCATTCTAACTGGAGTAAGACAGTATCTCATTGCAGTTTTGATTTGCATTTCTCTAATAACCAGTGATGATAAGCTTTTATTTGTATGTTTCTTGGTCACATAAATGTCTTATTTTGAGAAGTGTCTGTTCATATCCTTTGCCCAATTTTGAATGGGGTTGTTTTTTAATGTAAATTTGTTTAAGTTCCTTGTATACTCTGGATATTGGCCCTTTGTCAGATGGAGAGATTGCAAAAATTTTCTCCCATTCTGTAAGTTGCCTATTCACTCTGATGATAGTTTCTTTTGTTGTGCAGAAGCTCTTTAGTTTAATTAGGTCACATTTGTCAATTTTAGCTTTTGTTGCCATTGCTTTTGCTGTTTTACTCATGAAGTAAAACATGACTGTGTCCTGAATGGTATTGCCTAGGTTTTCTTCTAGGATTTTTATGGGCTTAGTTCTTATGTTTAAGTCTTTAATCCATCTTGAATTAATTTTTGTATAAGGTGTAAGAAAGGGGTCCAGTTTCAGTTTTCTGCATATGGCTAGCCAGTTATCCCAACACCACTTATTAAATAGGGAATCCTTTCTCCATCGTTTGTTTTTGTCCGGTTTGTCAAATATCAGATAGTTGCAGATGTGTGGCATTATTTCTGAGGCCTCTGTTCTGTTCCATGGATCTGTATACCTGTTTTGATACCAGTACTATGCTGTTTTGGTTACTGTAGTCTTGTAGTATAGTTTGAAGTCAGGTAGGATGATGCCTCCAGCTTTATTCTTTTTGCTTAGGATTGCCTTGGCTATATGGGCTCTTTTTTGGTTCCATATGAAATTTAACGTTTTTTTTTCTAATTCTGTGAAGAAAGTCAATAGCAGCTTAATGGAGATAGCATTTAATCTACAAATCATTTTGGGCAATATGGCCATTTTCATGGCATTGATTCTTCCTATCTATAAGCATGGAATGTTTTCCCATTTGTTTGTGTCCTCTCTTACTTCCTTGAGCAGTGGTTTGTAGTTCTCCCTGAAGAGATCTTTCACATCCCTTGTAACTTTTATTCCTAGGTATTTTATTCTCTTTGTAGCAGTTGTGAATGGGAGTTCCCTCATGATTTGGCTCTTTGTTTGTCTATTATTGGTGTATAGGAATGCTTGTGATTTTGGGGCTGAGATGATGGGGTCTTCTAAATATATAACCACGTTATCTGCAAACAGAGACAATTTGACTTCTTCTTCTTCTATTTGAGTATGCTTTGTTTCTTTCTCTTCCCTGATGGCCCTGGCCAGAACTTCCAATACTATGTTGAATAGGAGTGGTGAGAGAAGGCATTCTTGTGTTGTGCCAGTTTTCAAAGAGAATACTTCCAGCTTTTGCCCATTCAGTATGGTATTGGCTGTGGGTTTGTCATAAATAGCTCTTATTATTTTGAGATATATTCCATCAATACCTAGTTTCTTGAGCATTTTTAGCATGAAGAAGTGTTGGATTTTATTGAAGGCCTTTCTGCATCTACTGAGAAAATCATGTGGTTTTGGTCATTGGTTCTGTTTATATGATGGAGTACATTTATTGATCTGAGTATGTTAAACCAGCCTTGTATCCCAGGGATGAAGCCAACTTGATCATAGTAGATAAGCTTTTTGGTGTGCTGCTGGATTTGGTTTACCAGTATTTTATTGAGGATTTTCACATTAATGTTCATCAGGGATATTGGTCTGAAATTTTCTTTTTTAGTTGTGTCTCTGCCAGGTTTTGGTATCAGGCTGATGCTGGCTTATAAAATGAGTTAGGGAGGAGTCCCTCTTTTTCTACTGTTTGGAATAGTTTCAGAAGAAATAGTACCAGCTCCTCTTTGTACCTCTGGTAGAATTCGGCTGTGAATCCATTGGTCCTGGACTTTTTTTGGTTGGTAGGTTATTTATTACTGCCTCCATTTCAGAACCTGTTATTGGTCTATTCAGGGAATTAACTACTACTTTACGGTTTAGTCTGGGGATGGTGTATGTGTCCAGGAATTGATCCATATCTTCTATATTTTCTAGTGTATTTGTGTAGAGGTGTTTGTAGTATTCTCTGATGGTAGTTTGTATTTCTATGGGATCAGCAGTAATATCCCTTTATCATTTTTACTGTGTCTATTTGACTCTTCTCTCTTTTCTTTTTTATTAATCTGGCTAACATTCTGTCTATTTTGTGAATCTTTTCAAAAACCAGCTCCTGGATTCACTGATTTTTTTAAAGGGTCTTTCATGTCTCTGTCTCCTTCAGATCTACTCTGATCTTAGTTATTTCTTGTTTTATGTTAGCTTTTGAATTTGTTTGCTCTTTCGTCTCTAATTCTTTTAATTGTAATGTTAGGGTGTTGATTTTACATTTTTCCTGCTTTCTCTTGTAAGCATTTAGTGCTATAAGTTTCCTCTAAACCCTGCTTTGGCTGAGTCCCAGAGAATCTTGGATGTTGTGTCTTTGTTCTCATTGGTTTCAAATAATTTATTTATTTCTGCCTTAATTTTGTTATTTACCCAGTAGTCATTCAGGAGTAGGTTGTTCAGTTTCCATGTAGTTGTGTGGTTCTGAGTGAGTTTCTTAATCCTGAGTTCTAATTTGATTGCACTGTGGTCTCAGAGACTGTTTCTTATGATTTCCATTCTTTTCCATTTGCTGAGGGATGTTTTACTTTCAATTATGTGGTCAATTTTAGAATAAGTGTGATGTGGTCCTGAGAAGAATGTATATTCTGTCAATTTGGGGTGATCAGTTCTGTAGATGTCTATTAGGTTCACTTGGTCCAGAGCCAAGTTCAAGAACTGAATATCCTTGCTAATTTTCTATCTCATTGATATGTCTAATATTGACAGTGAGGTTTTAAAGTCTCCCACTATTATTGTTTGGGAGTCTAAGTCTTTTTGTAGATCTCTAAGAACTTGCTTTATGAATCTGGGTGCTCCTGTATTGGATGCATATATTTTTAGGATAGTTAGCTCTTCTTGTTGCATTGATCTGTTTACCATTATGTAATGCCCTTCTTTGTGTCTTTTGATTTTGTTGGTTTAAAGTCGGTTTTATCATAGACTAGGATTGTAACCCCTGCTTTTTTTTTTCTTTCTATTTGCTTGGTAAATATTCTTCAATCTATTTATTTTGAGCCTATGTGTGTCTTTGTACATGCGATGGGTCTCTTGAATATAGCACACCAATGGGTCTTGACTCTTTATCCAATTTGCCAGACTGCATATTTTAATTGGGGCATTTAGCCAATTTACATTTAAGGTTAATATTGTTATGTGTTAATTTGATCCTATCATTATGATGCTAGCTGGTTCTTTTTCCCTTTAGTTGATGCAGTTTCTTCATAGAAAAGTTTCATCTTTACAATTTGGTATATTTTTGCAGTGGCTGGTACCTGTTGTTCCCTTCCATATTTAGTGCTTCCTTCAGGAGCTCTTATAAGGCAGGCCTGGTGGTGACAAAATCACTCAGCATTTGCTTGTCTGTAAAGGATTTTATTTCTCCTTCCCTTATGAAGCTTAGTTTGGCTGGATATGAAATTCTGGGTTGAAAATCCTTTCTTTAAGAATGTTGAATATTGGCCCCCACTCTCTTCTGGCTTGTAGGGTTTCTGCAGAGAGATCCGTTGTTAGTCTGGTGGGCTTTTCTTTGTGGGCAACCTGACCTTTCTCTCTGGATGCCCTTAATATTTTTTGCTTCATTTCAACCTTGGTAAATCCGATGATTATGTGACTTGATGTTCCTCTTCTTGAGGAGTATCTTTGTGGTGTTCTCTATATTTCCTGAATTTGAATGTCAGCCTGTCTTGCGAGGTTGGGAAAGTTCTTCTGGATGATATCCTGAAGTGTGTTTTCCAGCTTGGTTTCATTCTCCTCGTCACTTTCAGATACACCAATCAAATGTAGGTTTGGTCTTTTCACATAGCCCATATTTCTTGGAGGCTTTGTTCATTTGTTTTCATTCTTTTTTTCTCTAATCTTGTCTTCACACTTTATTTCATTAAGTTGATCTTCAATCACTGATATCCTTACTTCCGCTTGATCAATTAGGCTATTGATTCTTGGATATGCTTCACGAAGTTCTCGTGCTGTGTTTTCCAGCTCCATCAGGTTATTTATGTTCTTCTCTAAACTGGTTATTCTAGTTACCAATTCCTCTAGCCTTTTTTCAAGGTTCTTAGCTTCCTTGCATTGGGTTAGAACATGCTCCTTTAGCTTGGAAGAGTTTGTTATTACCCACCTTCTGAAGCCTACTTCTGTCAGTTCATCAAACTCATTCTCTGTCCAGTTTTGCTCCCTTGCTGATGAGGAGTTGTGTTCCTTTGGAGGAGAAGAGGCATTCTGATTTTTGGAATTTTCAGCCTTTTTGCACTGGTTTTCTCCCCACCTTCGTAGATTTATCTACCTTTGGTCTTTGATGTTGATGAGCTTCAGATGGAGTCTCTGTGTTGACATCCTTTAGGTTGATGTTGATGTTATTCCTTTCTGTTTGTTAGTTTTCCTTCTAACAGCCAGGCACCTCTGCTGCAGGTCTGCTGGAGTTTGCTGGAGGTCTGCTCCAGACCCTGTTTGCTTGTATCACCAGCAGAGGCTGCAGAACAGCAAAGATTGCTGCCTATTCCTTCCTCTGGAAGCTTTGTCCCAGAGGGGAACCTGCCAGATGCCAGCCAGAGCTTTCCTGTATGAGGTGTCTGTCGACCACTGCTGGGAGGTGTCTCCCAGTCAGGAGGCACAGGGGTCAGGGGCCCACTTGAGGAGGCAGTCTGTCCCTTAGCAGAGCTCAAGCGTTGTGCTGGAAGATTCGCTGCCCTCTTCAAAGCCAGCTGGCAGGAACGGTTAAGTCTGCTGAAGCTGGGCCCACAGCCACCCCTTCCCCGAGGTGCTCTGTCCCAGGGAGATGGGAGTTTGATCTATAAGCTGCTGATTGAAGCTGTTGCCTTTCTTGTAGTGATGCCCTGCCCAGATAGGAGGAATCTAGAGAGGCAATCTGGCTACAGTGGCTTTGCTGAGCTGCAGTGGTGTCCACCTAGTTCGAATCTCTTAGCAGCTTTGTTTGCACTTTGTTTACACCTACTCAGGACTCAGTAATGGCAGACACCCCTCCCCTCACCAAGCTCGAGCATCCCAGGTCCACTTCAGACTGCTGTGCTGGCAGTGAGAATTTCAAGCCGGTGGATCTTAGCTTGCTGGGCTCTGTGGGGGTGAGAGCCCCTGAGCTAGACCACTTGGCTTCCTGGCTTCCGCCTCCTTTTCAGGATAGTAAATGGTTCTGTCTTCCTGGCATTCCAGGTGCCACTGGGGTATGAAGAAAAAAATCCTGCAGCTAGTTTGGTATCTGCCAAAGTGGTCACCCAGTTTTGTGCTTAAAACCCATTGGACACCTTCCAGTCTTCAGCCTCCTGAACCCAACTTTGGCCTTCAAGACTTTTGACTCTCACCCTGCTTGCTTTCTGTGCTACAGTTCTTTTCTGATTTTCCTTCTGTTTCTCCAGATGCTCCTTTCTCTACCACCCCTCTTTTTTTTTAACTTAATATGCTTCAGATTTTATGAACCACCTCTTCTCACTTTAAATACTTTCTCTGCAGTTCTCATCTAACCTCCTAGTTGTAAATGCCCACTACAGGCAGGTTAAAACCTTTCTTCTCTATCTCTGTCATTAAAATGTAAACATGTTAAGGGTAGGGAATTTTTCTTATTCCTCATTGTATTTTTAGCATCTAGCACATATTATGTGATCAGTATATATTTGTGGAATGAGTGAAGGAATTTTTTATCTATATTTTTATCCCAGATGTTACTTTTAAGCTCCAGGATGGTTACCACATTGCCTACTTTCTATTTCCTTTCAGATGTTCCTCAGATGTCTCAAGTACATATTTCAGCCCAACCTCATCACACTTCTATATGTTCCTTATGGTGTTCAGATAACAGTCACTGAGTGGTGAGTAAGCCATGGTGATCACCCAGCATTCTTATCATGATGTAGCTTTGTGGTTCTGTGCTATAAGAATTAACAGCTTGAAATGGAAAGTGTAATACAAGAATAATATTTCAGAATTTATTAATTCATACAAGGATATAAACATAACTCTTGAAAATATATCCAGGTCTTACTAATCTTTGAGTTTAGCCATATACTCATATCTTCCTCTATTTGAGCCTCCTGAAACTAACTTTAGCCTTCTGATTTGATTTTTAATCTGCTTGGAACTACTGTCATTCTCTCAACTCCTTATCTTCCTTTATAAAAATAGATGAGCTGTCAGCTCCTTCTAGAGGCTTTGGGTTTTGTCTTTCTCTCCTGAATCTGGAGTGGATCCACATGCTACCTGTTCAAAGCTCTGAAGGCCTGCCTTGCTCATAGAATGTATCACCTACTATAAGAACTACCTGTTGGGATCTTTGCTTCCTATACTACTTAATGAGCTTCTAGAGGACAAGAAGGTTCTTCTGTTCTTATATTCTGTGTGCCCAGAGATAAGCACAGTGCTTGGCACAGAGTAAATACTTAATCAATAAATTTGGATAAATAATGCTGACAAGATGAGGGTTTTGTTAATGGGATTGAGTAGGAAGAATGAAATTATACACAATTAAATGGATCATTAGGTTAAATCAAATCTTTTAATTTAGAATATAACTTATTTGTAGCTGGGTACATGGCTCACACCTGAAATCCTAGCACTTAGGGATGCTGAGGGAGATGGATTAGCTGAGGTCAGGAGTTAAAACCAGCCTAACCAACATGGTAAACCCCATCTCTACTAAAAATACAAAACTTAGTGAGGTGTGGTGGTGGGTGCCTGTAATCACAGCTACTCAGGAGGTTGAGGCAGGAGAATCCTTGAACTCAGGAGGCAGAGATTGCAGTGAGCTGATATCGCACCATTGCACTCCAGCCTGAGCAACAAGAGTAAAACTCTGTCTCAAAAAAAAGAAGAAGAATATAACTTATTTGCTTTATATTTGCTGATCTTCCAAAGGGATCAATACATTCATCATCTGTAAGTCTGTAAGCTTAATAAGGAGAAGAATAATGAAACAGTTCTTTAATCAATATCATAACCACCTCAGATTTGGCCAGTGTACTGCACAGTTCCTGAACGTGACAGAGTAGGTCTTCACCTGCATTTTCCCTTGGCATTCTCCTTTCTGCCTTCTCATGTTTTCTGAGGCTTTTTGCCTGGAATGTGGTCCCGATGACTAGAATTCTGGCAGCCATTGTGGAGCTTTAAGAAAAGGTAAACAGAATAACAGGAACTTCTGCGCTGATATTTTTAAGCTATGAACAAGTAACTACCTACCTCTACACTTCTCATTACAGGATAAAAATAAATCCTTATGTTCTCAAGTCACTGTGACTAACAACATTCATATTCTTAGCTAATAGAATAGCCAACTACATAAGATTATTTTAAATGTTTTGAGATATTCCTATCATCTGCACTCCTACCTCCCCACATTCTTACTGGATCCCCTTAACACACACACTGACACAGTACAGCACACATACACACCCATATACACATATCCCATTTATCAGTTGGCCACAGCCTGAAATTCTATGATTTGAGACTCATTTTCTTAATGTTAGTCTTTGGTTGTTTCAAAATATGAATTAGTAGCACTTAAACTTTAGACATTCATCCTTCCACAAACTTTTATACCTTGTTTATTGTGTCGCCTGGCACTCTGCTAGGGATCTGAAAGTAAAGAAGATACAGTCACTGCCTGGAGGAAATTACACTCCAATGATAAAGTTATTCCCAAGCCAGATACAGTGGCTTAGACCTGTAATTCCAGCATTTTAGGAGGCCACAGCAGGTGGATTGCTTAAGCTCATGAGGTTGAGACTGCAATGAGCCATATTCTGGCCACTGCACTCCAGTGGCCAGAACAAGATCCTGCCTCAATAAAAAAATTGATACAATAAAAATAAAGTTATTCTCGAAAACTAACATTAAAATAGAGTCCATATGCTTACAAAGAAGCATGAGCTTGGGTCATTGAGACACAAGGAAGGCATACAAAATTCATTATGGTGGGCAAGGAAAGATTTCCCAGAGGAATTTTCATTTTAGTTGAATGAACAGGACAAGTAAAAGCTGGAGAGATATTTGTGTCAGTGGGGGTGGCAGTGTGCAGAAAAAGCATAAGAGGAAAGAGGTCAGCAGGGATGAATTCTAGGCATGGTAAGTGTGGAAAACAACACATTTCAGCCTGACTGACCCATAGGGTACCCACAAGAGTAATGCAGGAGAGAAAAGGAGAAGTCTTGTATAAAATTTTATGACTTTAAACTTTAAGCCAGAAGTTAAAGAAAACCATGAAGTATTCTAATATATGTTATGATATTATTAGATTTGCATTTTTGAAATATTCTCTTTTTCAGTAATGTGCAAAAAGAAATACAGGGGGATAAGTCAGAAGACAATGAGTACAAAGTGGTTTATCTTACAAATCCAAGTAAACAGTGATGAAAGCCTATGGCAGTAGCAGAAACCATGACAGTACAGTTGGTAATAGGGCAATTATTAGGAAATACTTATGAGATCAGACGGATAGGACTTGGCAAACAACCAGATTGAACAGTGTATAAGGAGAGGAGTTGGGAATGCTGCCTAAGCTTCTCACTTGAGTAATAATAATATTTGTAACTACCCATACTAAAACTTTATTTTTTTTATTTGAATCAGGGTCTCACTCTGTTGCCTAGGCTGGAGTGCAGTGGCACAATCATAGCTCACTGTGACCTCCAACTCCTGAGCTCAAACAAACCTCCTGCTTAGGCTCCCAAAGTGCTGGGATTACAGGCATGAGCCACCGTGGCTGGCCTAAAATTTTAATAGATGCCAAACAAGTGGCAAAGGTGACAGTTGAACACAAGCCTTTATGACTCCAAAGCCTGACAGATAAGCCAGCATTGCCTCCCAATGCCAGGCCACTGACATTGCCATATATCAAAATTAGGAAAAACATTTTGGTGATAAATAACAGAGAGGATAGTTTCATCTGATTCACTTTTTTCACTTTTCCATGTTCCATATGAAGACAAAATCTTAACATAAAATTTCTTACCATATTTCCAAAATCTTCTCAACTCACTATGGGTGTAAACACTTTCTGATGGAGGCTTTAGAGGCTAATAAATAGTATATGTCCAGCTCAGTGGTGTAAAATCGCATAACAGAGACTTAGATATGCCTGGATGGGGTTAAATATAAGTGATCAGTTTCAAAAGGCTCTTCTGAAAAATAACAAATATGCTGGTGCCAATGATATTTCATTGTGTTCTCATTTATTGCCCTTTCCTCATCAAGTCTGAATTTCCAGTCATGAGTTACGCTGGAATGTAGAATTCTCTCAAATGAGGTTTCAAACTGACACCATCACTATTTCACCTTTCTATAACTGCAATAATTTGAGGCATCCATATAATAACCACCACTAGAGATGTGTAAATAATCTGACACAGGTCGTCAGTGATTAGGATTGTTTGTCTAAAAATGTCCTTAGGTCAGCAAGCAGGATGCTATTCTTCTAACCTCTTCCCATTCTGGATTTTGTTTTCATGTCATTTGCTCAGTTCTCACAGGAGGTGAATTTGACTGCAATGTCACAGAACCGTAAAGAACTTTTTAGAATTAAGCCCATACAGCACAGCCCATATTTCATTCATCCTTAATTCTCAAATGAAGTCTGTTCATGTTTGTAAAAGATGTCTACATGCTTATTAATAATTCCTTCTTCCTCAAAAGACAACTTCTCAGTCATAAAAATATAGCTTACGTTTTCTTTTCTTTATTTTTCCTCAGAGTGGCACTATTTATAAGAAAAGAAAAGCTGGTTCATGCCAAGAAGAATGTAGGGAATCCTTGGCTGTCAAAATTTGCTAATCTCATGAAATAGCAAATATTTGAAACCGCTTCAGCCAATCCTCAATTTATCACACCCATGCAGACGAAATCACTGACACTGAAAATTATAATCCTGCACAATCTTATAATGCATATTTTGTTCACCAGACTGATAATGAGTTCTTTTTTAAAGTATCACGGATTCAGCCACAAGTCACTGGCTGTCAAAAATGGCAGATTGCTCTTCTGATAAAGTGACACCATATGAAATATATCTTTGAACATAGGCTGCTTTTTAAATTGTAGAGCTCACACCTAAGGAAGCAATACCATTAACTGGCAAATGTCTTAAGAAAGATCATAATGTGTTGCAATAATGGAGTTCCAGTTATGGGTTTTTTGGACAACAGGAATAAAAGAAAACAATGTTAATTTTCTATTCAGTCCAAACAAACCATTAAGTACTTTGTTAATGTGTTGGATTTTTCTTTTCCCAGTTCCGCAGTAGCAGAAATGCTGCCACTCTGAAACTTTCTCTATTGTAGTAAGATTCTCTTGCTTCAGTTCTAACACATTATTATATTGTTATATTGAAGTTACTTAAATATAATAGTTACCACTCTTCCAAAACTGCCATGAGGCCTGCACTGCTTGGAAGGAGAATGAGGGTTTGATTTCCTTTGGGCAGGAGAGGGCTAGAATTTTCTCCAGTTAGACTCACCAGCCTGCATGTCCTATATGACAGACAGTCTCCTCCTTTAAGGGTCTAGACTTAGACTCTTTCCCCCAGATTATTTGTTTGGGTTCTTCATCAGTTCCAGAAGTGGCATATTTTATCCCGAATGTCAAATTTAAGTTGAAGCAAAAAGAAGTGAGGCGGATGGTAACACCTACTTCACCAGCCAGACCAGTTGAATATACCCTGGAAATGAATGAGGGGTTAGTGTTGTAGCCAAATCACTTCACATCTCTTTATTTAATCCTTTCCAAAAGCAATACTTTAGGACTTACCAATTCTAATTTGAAAACGGCCTTTTTCTCACATCAAAGGTATCTAACTGGAAAATCTATTTGGGTGAGGATTGCTAAATAGCACAGTTTGTGTATTTATTACAGGGCAATAGTACTAAAACTTATGCACATAAATGGAAATATAGGCATTCACGTTTTAAAAAATACAAGTACTGGGCTCGGCATGCTGGCTCATGCTTGTAATCCCAGCACTTTTGGAGGCCAAGGCAGGCAGATCACTTGAGGTCAGGAGTTTGAGACCTGCCTGGGCAATATGGTGAAACCTCATCTACTAAAAATAAAAAAATTAGCTGGGCATGGTGGTGTACACCTGTAATCCCAGCTACTTGGGAGACTGAGGCAGGAGAATCACTTGAACTTGGCAGGTGGAGGTTACAGTGAGCTGAAATCGCACTACTGCACTCCAGCCTGGGTGGCAGAGGGAGACTGTGTCTCAAAAAACGAAAATAAAAAATAAAAATACAGTCCAGGTGCAGTGGCTCACCCCTGTAATCCCACCACTTTGGGAGGCTGAGGCGGGTGGATTACCTGAGGTCGGAAGTTCAAGACCAGCCTGACCAACATGGAGAAACCAGTCTCTACTAAAAATACAAAAAATTAGCCGGGCATGGTGGCGCATGCCTGTAATCCCAGCTACTCAGGAGGCTGAGGCAAAGGAATCGCTGGAACCTGGGAGGCAGAGGTTGCAGTGAGCCAAGATCACACCAATGTACTCCAACCTGGGCAACAAGAGTGAAACTCTGTCTCAAAAAATAAATAAATAGGGCTGGGCACGGCAGTTCTCTCCTGTAATCCCAGCACTTTGGGAGGCTAAAGTGGGCGGATCACGAGGTCAGGAGATCAAGAACATCCTGGCCAACATGGTGAAACCCCGTCACTATTAAAATACAAAAAAATTAGCCAGTCGTGGTGGCACACACCTGTAGTACCAGCTATTTGGGAGGCTGAGGCAGGGGAATCTCTTGAACCTGGGAGCCGGAGGTTGCAGTGAGCTGAGATGGCACCACTGCACTACAGCCTGGCAACAGAGCAAGACTCAGACTCAAAAAATAAATAAATAAATAAATAAACAAACAAGTATTAAATGTGTTCTAGTTATAATAATTTCTATGTTTTAACATTTCTAACTTATGTTTCTTATTTTATGGTAGAACCCTCTAGACATTCATAAAGACAAAGATTACCCATGGAATTCCCTCGTGTTTTTTTCTGAGGGGCTGAAAATGAAAATAAGCAGAATTAAAGCTCATATCTCATGAGTTGCATCTTTTGATAAAGACTCAGCCAGCAGCAAACATTGCTTCTCCCCTCACCCCCATCCCAGTGCCTCCTGATCAGTCAAGGACTCAGTTCAAAGTGCCTAGTACAAGATAAAAAGGAGTTTGAAACATTTACTTAGAACCAAAATAAAGGTATCAAGTTAGATTTTTGCTAACTGTGCAAATCCTTTTCACTGCATGCAACATTTACTGAACCAGCCCGACAGGCAAAGTCCCATGTCAGATCCTATAGAGACAATACCACTGAATGTGTAGACAGGAACCTAGATTTATCAGGGGAATACCCAAGTATGCAAATAACTGCAATAAAATGATATGCAACCTTCAGCTCTCAGCTTAAATGTTACTTCTTCAGAAAAGCTCATCTCTTCCTAAATCTAAATGGATCTTCTTTGTTATCATTTCTCTTATACTTCTGTTTTTCTTCATAACAATTGCCGTAATATGTTATTATAGATTTACTTCATATTAGTTTGTTTCATATGTCTTCTGTAGCTAAGGGTAAGCTCTAGAAGGCACTTTTTTTTTTTCTTTTTTCTCACTGTCACTTGGAACTTAACACAATGATTGTCATTGTCAAAAGAAAAGATAAACAAATGAATGTAAAACTTGATTCAATTACCAAGAGTGAAGTGTAAATAAAATGCAGTTAACTGATTTGGGAAGCCTTAAGAAGCTATCATAAAGGAAGGGAAATTTCTATAACTAGGATTTCAATATTTGAAAGGAAGGGAAAAGAATGTATCCCCACTGACTGAAGGAAAACTATAAACAAAAGCAGAAAAGAAGGAAAGTATAAGGAATGTTTCTTTCAGGAGTAGTGATTAGATTCAGGCATATGGTTTATGGGGAAGGGAGTAAAAAAATAAATATGAAGAGAGGCAAGGAACTATTTGTAGAGGTGTTCTGGTTGACATACTAAGAATTTTGGCCCTTGATTTAGAATGCTTACTCATAAAGATTTTTTTTTATCCTTTATGAAGATCTGTTTCTTCATCTCAAAGACAGAAATAGCAATGCAAAAAGAAAAAAAAAACACCCACAAACTTTAGCAAGTTTATTTGGGAAATATTATGTACGAATTTTTTTCTATTTAAAATGCAATCAAAGTTTTTGATGTTGCTCATGTTGACTGCTACAAAATCCAATATTTAAATTGAAATGATGAAAGATAGGACATAGTGCTAAATTTGTATTGTTACTTTTTGGTCACTGTTTTCTTCATCTGACATTTTATAAACAGTTGGACTCTAACGTAGGATATAGTACACCAAGGATTGAACAGCTGTGCCCCCTGCATCCACAGTTGAGATCAGATGTTACATGTACTTAAGTTAGCATTTGGGAAATATTTATTTCATTTGGTGAGATTTGCTGTAGCACTCTTTACCTCATAGGGGCAGAATCTGCTCTTGTTCTCACTTCAATGTGCATCACTCCATCTAATAGACTGAGTTCTTGTGGAAGACAATGTGGCAGTTCCTCAAGGATCTAGAACCAGAAACACCATTTGACCCAGCAATCCCATTACTGGTATATACCCAAAGGAATATAAATCATTTTCTTATAAAGATACATGCACACGTATGTTTCTTGCAGCACTGTTCACAATAGCAAAGACATGGATCTAACCCAAATGCCCATCAATGATAGACTGGATAAGGGGAATGTGGTATATGTATACCACGGAATACTATGCAGCCTTAAAAAGAATGAGATCCTGCCCTTTGCAGAGACATGGATGAAGCTGGAAGCCATCATTCTCAGCAAACTAACACAGGAACAGAAAGCCAAACACCACGTATTCTCATTGTAAGCGGGAACTGAACAATGAGAACACATGGACACAGGAAGGGGAATAACACACACCAGGGCTTGTCAGGGGGTGAGGGGAGGGAAAGCATCAGGACAAATAGCTAATGCATGCAGGGCTTACTATCTAGGTGATGGGTTGATAGGTGCAGCAAACCACCATGGCACACATTTATCTATGTAACAAACCTGCACTTTCTGCACATGTATCCCAGAACTTAAATTAAAATAAAAAAAAATAATAATAAGTAAAATAGGCTGAGTTCTGGGAGAGGCTCCTGTGCCAGAAGAACCAAATAAAAAATCTCCTGGATGTAACATAGCAGTGCATCAAGTCAAGCCTTTCTCAGTCCTGGTAATTAGTCGTGTGTGTTGTCCTTCATCCCTGGCTCTGCTGCCTTCTTTGTCCATGGTTTCTTGATCTTAAGTGTGAACTTTATAATTTGTGACTTTCTGTTTCCCATTTTACTTTTTACTCATCTTGACCTTTAAATCCTGTATATGCATTGAACTGTTTGCTTTCTTAATTAATTCTTTTTTTTTTGAGATGGAGTCTCGCTCTGTCAACAGAATGGAGTGCAGTGACGTGATCTCGGTTCACTCCAGCCTCTGCCTCCTGGGTTCAAGCAATTATTCTGCCTCAGCCTCCCGAGTAGCTGGGACTACAGGCACATACCTCCACACCCACCTAATTTTTTGTATTTTTAGTAGAGATGGAGTTTTACCTGTGATCCTCCTGTTGTGGCCTCCCAATATGCTGGGATTACACCCGTGAGCCACTGCACCTGGTCTTAATTACTTCTTTGACCTGATAATAATCATAGTTACATTAAAGGCTAATATTACTGAGAACCTGCTATTTGCCTATTGCTATAGACATATTATTGCACGCTTGAAATAATCCTTCAAGGTGTGTGTCATTATTCTTATGTTGTAGATAAGGAAATTGGATCAACAAAACGATAAATAACGTATCTAGGTCATAAGTGGTAGACGGCAGAGACATAATTCATACTACGTTTATTTGATTCAATATTAATTTTCTGTCTCATCCTATGACACTAACCAATCAAGCTCCTACTTTTTAACTCATGGGCATCTGAGCTCTTCATTTCCTACCAATTTGCTGATTCACAGTCTGGGCTATACCTATATCTACCTTTCCAAACGATCATTCATTCATGGAATGAGGAAATATAATCAGGTTGCATTTTTAACTGTTTGTTGAAAGAATGCTGACTATGGAGTCGGAAACATGGATTAGCATCCAAACTCTGGCATTTTCTACCTATTACAACCCTTTGGGAAAGTTATTTATCTGTTCTGAACACAGATGCTTCATCTATCCAATTAAAAGTCTTCACTAGATGATATCTATCAGTCCTATCAGGTTTTCTCACTAAGGCGGGCCCCCAGCCCATCTGTGTCGGCATGGCAGGCTCTATCTATCCAGTTCTTACACTCCACCATATTTGGAAGCATATCTCACATTTCCCTTGTGCTTTGTTGACGAGGCAATTGTAATCACTCTTCTTTTTAAAAATACATAGTATCCCCTTTATGAGAATACATTGAAAAACCCTTTCAAATCTCAGAACTTGGAAAGCTTTAGCTTCTCCTGAGTAATTTTTCATATTAGACTTATAGACACCATGAACTTGTGAAACATATGATTCTTTCTTCGCTTTGGTTGCTAGAAAATTCAGAACCAACTATTTTGTCCACTTCTGGGAACTATTAGGAATCTCATGGCATGCTTTTTGTATACTAAATTTATATCCAACTCTCCTTACCATTCATTATTTACAAATATTTATCTTTATCTTGTGTACGATATTTATTGCTATAAGTACCTAAAGCTATTTTTTAAATTGGAAAATGGGGCAAAAATGTTTACTAGTGAATATACATTAATGAATGAATAGATGAATAGCTAGATTAATAAATGAGTTCATAAATATCATATGCCAGATTTGCTTTTCTGTAGCTATTTACCAAAAAGTACATTTTAATTTTAAGATATATGGGTCTTGATTGTTCCACAAAATTTATACAAGACTCTAAAAGCAGCCTTGTCTTTAGCAAACCGAAAACACCTTGAATAGTAAAATCATTACAAATAATGCCACCAAAGGAAAAAAAATTCTGATATTTATTAGGACATTATTTAGGACACAAAATGGTATGTCAATTTTGTCTGCAAAGTAAGAAGGTTCCTGTGTTTTTGGTTGATGCCAGCTAACCTGAAAGAAATCACAGCATTGGCAAAATAACAGAACATCCATGTGGCATTAAGATTACAATATAAAGGTATATACACACCAATATATAAAAGACTATTTTGTTAAGAATGGGGACACCTTAACTTTATAAGAGTAATCCATTTGAATTTGTAAAAGTCTTGAGCCAGCTTAGAACTCTCAATCTTATTATCAAACTTCTTAGATGCTTTTTTAATCCTCTTATAAAAGAAATTAAAACACACCTATTTCCATCTGGATTACAAAAACAAAAATAATGGCTTTTTCACTAGGTTTAATGTTAAAAGAAGTAATTAGTATGAGAACACGATGTGTGCCCTTACTAGTAATGTATTTGAAAGCGTCAGAAATTTATCCAGACTTATGTACTCAGAAACCATTTATTAAGCAACTATCATGTGCCACATACTGTGCTAGAGCTGGACATATCGCCATAAATATTACAACTGGTCTTGTCTTCTTGGATCTCACATTCTACTCATGTAAAACAGTAACAGTACAGCAGAGCACAGATAGCGCAGGCAATAACAAAAATAATTGCAGATAGTGATAAAGATCCTAAAGAGAGTAAGACAGAGTAATAAAATTACGTTAGACCATGTACAATCAAGGGAATCCTCTAAGTATTTGAAACAAAGATAATGAATTAGTAGAAGAGCTTAAGAGTCAAATAGGACAGCAAGACTTCCCAGAGTTTAACAAAAGCAGAATGTCCTTACTACTCTTAGGTTGGAGGAACAAAGGAAGGAGTTCATGTTACCAGTTTCTGAGGCCTGAGGTCATCTGGAAGAAGCTGGAATCACAGTGCAGGTGGAATCGAAGTGCAGTGGAAGAAGTGGAACCACAGAGAAAGTAGGAGCTGGAGGCATGAAGAAAACACAGGTATTGCTGGAGGCACCATTAATAACTATGGATAGCATTTTATCCTTAAAAATGTATGGGGTAATCAATACACATACAAAACAACAAGAAAAAATTTTGTTTTAATCATAAAGAGTTTTAGGGAGAACTAAATGAACATTTAAATTCACGTATATCATATATTTATTTTTTCAGGAAGTAGTTCGTAAGAATCTGCCATGTCACTATTTACAATAGCAAAGACCTGGAACCAACCCAAATGCCCATCAATGATAGACTGGACAAGGAAAATGTGGCACATATACACCATGGAATACTATGCAGCCATAAAAAACGATGAGTTTGTGTACTTTGTAGGGACATGGATGAATCTGGAAACCATTATTCTCGGCAAACTGACGCAAGAACAGAAAACCAAACACTGCATGTTCTCACTCATAGGTGGGTGTTGAACAATGAGAACACATGGGCACAGGGAGGGGAACATCACACACTGGGGTAGGTTGGGGGGTGTGGGGCTAGGGGAGGGACAGCGGGGGGCGGGGTGGCTGGGGAGGGAAAACACTGGAAGAAATGCCTGATGTAGGCGACAGGGTGATGGAGACTGTAAACCCCCATGGCATGTGTGTACCTATGCAACAACTCCGCGGGAAGTGCACCTGTACCCCAGAGCATAAAATATAATGAAAACAAACAAAAAACAACAACAGAAAAAAAAAATTCCATGCCCATAGATTGGAAGAATCAATATCACTAAAATGACCCTACTGCCCAAAGCCATGTATAGATTCACTGCTATTCCAATCAAACTACAAAGGTCATTTTTCACAGAGTTAGAAAAAACTATCCTAAAGTTCATAGAGAATCAACTTAAATGTACCTTAAGAAATGTGCTTAAATATTAATTAATCCACTCAAATAATATTTATTGAATCTTTTTTATGATGGATGCCTACAATTACCGTACAATATAAACATACACACTTCATGATTTTTTTTTTTTTTTTGATGGGAAGGGCATCCAATGAACACTGACGGTGCACTGATGAAATTCATCACTTCTCTAGTTTGGTCCATTCCCTCTATTGTGTGCATTGATGATATGAACAGAAGTTCTAGACAATAAGTACTTAGTACTATCTCATTAATAAATTAACTGATAATTACCTTTCCCAGAGAACTGTCCAGCTGAAAGTGAGCAAGCCATCGTAAAGATCAAAGCAAGATTTGTGGACTTGCAAGAAAGAGCTCTAACAGCAAAACAACCCATGGGCTGCTGCCTGCTTCAAAACCATTGACCACTTTTAATAGTCTTTAGTAACGGAATTTCCTCTGCAGGAGGTCAGGAGCCTGTCTAACCAGGGGTTAATTTGGTCATAAACAAATCAATTGAGAATCTGTAGTGTTATGTCTATGTTAGGGCTTTTCCCTAAATATTCCTTCCTGCAATTTTGAACATGTAAATGTATTAGGAAAGTTATTATATTTTCTATATCAAGTTAAAAACTTTTGCTCTGAGAATAATCTTGTTAGGGGATCAACATCTGCAACAGACTGAGAACATGCATGCAACCTACGTATTCAATAAATGATGCCTATCTAAAACAGAAAATTAAAAAATTAAATAAAAATGACCTAATGTACATACATTTCTTGGCATAGAGTAGGTTTTCTCAACATTGGCACTATTGATACCTTGGTTTGTATAATCCCTTGTTGTGGGTGCTGTCCTGGATTTAGCAGCATCCTGACCTCTATGCACTAGATGCCAGTAACACTTCACCCTGTTATGACAATAAAAAAAGTCTCCAAATTATTAAAATTTTCCAGAGGATAAAACTGTCCTTTAATGAATATCACTATTATAGACTATGGTACATAGGCAGTTAAAAATAATTAGCTGTATTTTTACATAAATATAAATAAAATTTATGTCAGTACATTTTTGTGTCTTTTAAAATTAATTAATTTAAAATTGTAGATTCAGGGGTTACACGTGCAGGTTTGTTATATTAGGTATATTGCATGATGCCAAAGTTTGGGCTCCTCATGTTCCTGTTGCCTACGTAATGAACATAATATCCAATAAGTAGCTTTTCAACTCATTTCCCTCTCTCTACTTTTGGAATCCCATTGTTTGTTGTTCCCATCTTTGTGTCTGTGTGTACCCAATGTTTAACTTCAGCGTATGAGTAAGAACATGTAGTATTTGGTTTTCTACTTCTGCATTAATTCACTTAAGATAATGGCTTCCAGCTGCATCCATATTGCTACAAAGAATGTGGCCTTGTTTCTTATGGCTGTGTAGTATTCCATGGTGTATACCTACCACATTTTCTTTCTTTTTCTTTTCACTGTTACAATAACCAATTTATCTTGCATTTTACAGAAGTCTGAATGATTTTTCAAAAGCACCTCTTTACCCCATATTGCATTCTTCAGACTGTTGTCAAGTAGGAAATGAATGTGTCAACAGCTTGAAGAACAGGATCTTGCAACGCTTTCAGACCAGCCAACCACTCACCAAAGAACTTGACAGCCTTTTAATCTTGTTTCTAGTGCAGTGATAGATCCACTCTGATGGCAAGCCTGTCCATGCAAATCTCCACAACATGCTTTGCAAAATCAGTAATTAGCAAATTAGTTAGCTTTGGCACAGAGCTGTGCTCACTTGCCCATGACAACCTGGAAGCTGGTTTTGATGCCGGCGACAGAATGACACTTTTCTCTCTGTAAAAAAAATAGAGTTGTATGTGCTTCTACAGGATTGTGTTCCACGATCAGCATGTGTGACAAGTTATGTATTCATTCATGTATCTTCTCAAGACAATTCCTGTGTTTCTTTTGTAATCTTCCTTTGATTACAAGTTGGTTATTACCACCTGGAGAACCATTTGTACCCAGTTCAGCCAACAAAAATGCAAAGAGGTGATTGGGGTGACAATACATTTTTTTTAAAATAGATACCTGTAAAGATGATAGTAGAAGTTTCCCGGGTTTCTACTCAGACAACCTAAGGAGATTTTGTGACAAATTTCCTTTGCTCTCCAGAAACCATATCTGCATTGCGTCTACATGATGTGGAACATTCGATTCAGTAGCTTTTCATATGTGTAGTCTCTTTCTGAACTGACCCTGTCTGATTATTGCATGAGATGCCATCGTCTTTTTTTTTTTTTTTGCTGTCTTTCATCTTCTAGGCTTCATCTTTCTCTAGTTTTTTATTCTCATCTGGGAACTTGAAATTCTTCTTTTTCTTTGTTTTTTTCTTATTGCCAAACGTAATGTCAAGGTCATCCCCTGCTTCAGCTGGTTCTTAAACATCACTTTCAACCTTAAGATCCTTTATACCTTCTTCACCTCCATCAGTATGAAATATCTTTTTTGTTTTTCTCTTCTTTTTCTTTTGATTAAAGAAGATCAAGTCCTCTGGATCATCAGAAGCATCTCTTTTCCTACTGTCCTCAACATCAGCTTCCAAATCTTTGTCCTTAGTTGGCTCTGGCTCTTCTTCTTTTGTTTCTGAAGGCTAGGTTTCCTCTGTTTAGGTGTCCCCACCCTCATCTAAGATAAATGTCCTCTTTTTCTTCCTGACTGTAGAAGGATCAGAACTCGTCCTGTCCCTAAATGTGGCTGTGGCTTGAATGGGCTTGGCACGAATGGGAAGTCAGACAGGTCAGCCCCAGGCCTTGGCAGCAGCTCTGCTCCCACTGATATCTCTCCTACCACACCACTAGGCTCTTGAATCAGTGAAAGGGCTACATTTTCTTTATCCAGTACACTGTTGATGGGCACCTGGGTTGATTCCACATCTTTGCTAGTGTAGATAGTGCTGAGATAAACATACAAGTGCTGGTGATTTTTTGGTAGAACAATTTATTTTCCTTTGGGAATATACCCAGTAAACGGAATGCTGGATCAAATATAATTCTATTTTTAGTTCTTTAAGAAATCTCCAGACTGCCCTCTACAGGACCTAATTTGCATTACCACCAATAGTGTGTGATTGTTTCCTTTCCTCTGCCACCTTGCCAACATTTGTCATTTTCTGACTTTTTAATAATAGCCAGTCTGACAGGTATCTTATGGTGGTTTTAATCTGCATCTTTATGAAGATTAGTGATTTGAAGCATTTTTTAATGTTGGTGGGCCACTCTTGAGAAGCGTCTGTTCATGTCTTGTGCCTACATTTTAATGATTTTAATGGAGTTATTTTTTTTTTTTCATGCTGACATAAGTTTTTGTTTTTAGGTTTAAGGATACGTGTGCACGTTTGTTATATAGGTAAATTGTGTGTCACAGGGATTTTATGGACAGATTATTTTGTCACCAATGTAATAAGAATAGTAACCAACAAGTTTTCTGATCCTCTTCCTTCTTGCATCCTTCCCTGTCAAGAAGGTCTTGGTATCTGCTGTTAACCTTCTTTGTGTCCATGTGTACTTAATGTTTAGCTCCTACTGACAAGTGAGAACGGGTGGTATTTACTTTTCTGTTCCCGCATTAGTTTGCTTAAGATTATGGCCTCTAGCTCTATCAATGTTTCTGCAAAAGACTTGATCTCATTCACTCTTATGGCTGTGTAGTATTCTATGGCATATATATATATATATATATATATACACACCACATTTTCTTTCTCCAGTCTACCATTGATGGGTATATAGGTTAAATGCATGATGCTGCTATTGTGAATAGCACCGTGATGAATTTTTGTTGAATGCATAGTTTGCAAATATTTTCTTTGTTGAATGCATGGTTTGAAAATATTTACTTTCATTCTGTAGGTTGTCTGTTTACTCTGTCTTTTCATTTTTGCTGCCTTGATCCAGCAGCTGTTCCTTTTTGATGTATGGCCTTCATTTTATCCCCTTTTATTCTATTAACTACTCAATACTTTTATTATCCAATAATTTCTGTCTTATTTTAGACTGAGTGTTACTGCTTGTACCTTGTAAACAAAGAAGCCTAATTAATACAAAAATAGGTTATGAGTTAAGAGATCTTCAGGAAAATGCTGAATTTATTCCTGGGGTGGCATAAGGTGAAATGCATGACTCAGGATGATAAAACAAATGGAAGATTGCATCTGATTGCATAGAATAATGTATAACGAGAGAAGAGCAAACTAAAACACGTACATTCTTTCCTCAAGGTCCAAAATGAAATCCCCAGCCTTTTGAGGATTATTTGAAAATACTAAAATAATTTCTTCAACTTTATGACCCTGGGCTAAGATCAGTAAACAATAACAAAAACAAATTAATATACCAACACCACTGCCACCACCAAAACAAAATGATTCTCCAGGATACTGGGTTAAAAAATTATGTGAATTTTTTCAGGCCTAATGTGAAAATTAATGTATTAATTAACAAAGAAGCAAATTACAGTAATAGGGCATGGGTTATAGGAAGATTCAAGGATTTGTATTGCCTCAAATTCATAAACCCCAGAAACCCTTGGTGAGGTTTTTCTCACACTTGCAGAAAACAACTGGTGCATTTCTTCTTGCCTCAAACTTCATCTTAGGCCAATATTCAGATTCCAAATTCCTCACGTTCTAGAGGTTGAAATGCTACCTGAAAAGACAAAACAAAGAGGAAGATTGCAGGAATTTGCTAATTGTATCACTCAAAACCTAATGAGTATTTGTAGAAATGGACTTTGAGTTTGCAGAAATGTGGAGGTATAAAACTTTAGCTCAGGCTGAATTGTCTTATCATAGTGAACTAATTAGAGACTTTGGCCATTATGTCTTCATGCAAATCTTAATCTTAGATTGCCAGATTTATGTATCATCTGGTTGTCTCTCACTTGTTTCTTTATTATATCCCTCAATAAATTTCAGAAGTTGTTCATTTCACAAAAGTTTTAGGGACATGTTAATTACGGAAAGTATAGTATTATTTAAAAGGAGAGAAAAAATAAGAAAACATGCTTTATTGGTTGCTCTCTTTCCACTAAGAATGTAGTTAGAAGGGATTTAAAATTTCATCTCAGTGGGGGGTGAGAGTATCCCAGGTGGCTGAGCCTAGAAGCCACGGAAGTAGATGTCACTGTCACAATAGGCAGCAGAATGGGTGGGCATTAGAACTCCCTTAGACCAATAAAGATCTCTACGTACGGTTAATTATTATGGGGTTCCTAGAAATAAAATAAATGTTTCTCCAAGGTCTTACCTGATTTGCAAAACCAAAACACTCCAGATATGGCAGGCAAAAGAACAGAGAGCAACCCAAGAATCATGGATCTCCAACCATATTTTAAGCTTGAGTCAGTTTATCAACCCAAGAGCCTTGAATGTAGACAGGACTACCTGTCTTGGGTAGGATGCACTACCCTTGGCATCACAGATACACACAGTGAACTGGTCCCTAGCCTTTTTGAAAGGGGCCTAGAGCAATTTGGGCAACTATGCTCCAGGAAAATTGGTTTATTCATCTGTAAAAGGATATAATTATGGTAGTTAACCTAAAAATTGTTGTATTTAGGAAAACAGAATGCCTGTATAGTATACAGAATAATACCTGGTACATACTAAGTACTTAATAATGTTAGCTATTATTATTATTAAATTCAGGCTCTTACAACACTTATCCCCAGGACATATGCCATATTTTTATTTTATGGATTCTGTTGTGAACTGTTATGCAGAGTAGTTATTTAAACTGTCCAGACAAATAAGACGTCATCAAGTATGATTGTACAAGGCAATCTGAAGCACCCAAAGAAGCACAGTGTGAAAACTGTCAGTCATGGAGGTTTTTAAAAGTCCTTCAATTTGTCTCCTGTTTAATGAGATACCTACTTTCCTTGAACTTGCAATTGGCTCTGTAAGTAAAACTTAGCCATGTACCCGTGACTTTGAGCAAGAGGTACTCTTCCTTCTCTAAAATTTTGTAGTGCCTTAGATGTACTCCTTATATCACTGATTTCATTGCATTGTAGTTTGTTGATTCTGTGTGTCCTTGCCCTGAAAAAGTACTCCTTATGAGACAAGGGAAAATATTATAGTACACTGGTGGCAGGAAATTGGGACAAAAGCATGCAGTCTTCCCTTTAATAACCATTGCATTTTACCCCTTAGGTAGCATTTCTTCTGATTTTTCAAGCCATATAACCAATAACAGAATTATTGTCTGTTAACCTTACACTGTTGTGTGGTGAAATGGTAGGAGCATGGAGCATAGAGTCAATCTTCCTGAATTTCAAACCCAGGTTCACCTTGAATAGTATGACCAGGTGAGCTATCCACATTCTCAGTGTCTCTTTTTCCTTCTTTCTAATATAGCATTGATATGAGAATTAAGTGGATCAAATCACACAAATTACTAAAGCAGTGTCTGATACATACTAATTACTCAGGATATGTTAAATTACTACTGAAACATTCAAATAAAAAACTAGTAAATATGCTTCCTTCACTCTTAATACAGGTATTTGTTTCTAGTATGAATTGTTTTCTAATATGTAAGCAAATGAATGAATGAATGAATGAGTGAAAAACTTTTTTTCTAAATATGTAATGTGTGTTGATTCATGTTGTTGTTTTAACTTCAGCAGATTGGAGTATTTAAAGGTCAATTCTTATTTCGCTACTATTTATTTTTAAGACTTATATGTGATCTGGAACTTCACATTTGGAGAAAATGAAAGATGATTACCTGTAACCTCAAAAGACTGCTGTTCCTCACGGTGTCCTTGACCTTGGCCATGCTAAGTCTTTGTTTATAAAAAGGAAGAGCTGGTCCTTTCCTTACCGTTTGCTCTCCTGTCACAAGTATGACTGCGTCTTCCCGTAGTTCTGAGGCAGGAAACATTATTCCTTGTGTCTTTATATAGTTGAGTGCAAAGGTTTTTCTTCCTTAAAAAATATAGCATTTGTTTAAAAAGCTTGCTGTCTTAGAGATAAATTTAACATTGCAGTGAGTGTCCTTGCATATTAATATTTCTGAAATAATTATTTCTAAAAAAATAATTTATATTCTTGAAGACTGCATAATTTTTAAGTAAAATTTGCAATATAACACTAAAATTGTGTTTTATATGCAACTTAAATAACTTTTTGTTTTATTTTATGATTTTATACAGTGTCTTACTGACATTTGCTGTCCATATTTGAAATCTTATATTATTCCTGGCTTAATAGAGTGAATCTATAAAATAGTATGCAAGATTGAACATTTACCACAAATCTCAAAAATTGTAGGAGGAAATGGCTTTAAACTATAATGATTTACAATGGTTTAGTGAAGCAGAAATTTCACTGCGTTTTCTTTGCTAGAAAACTGTTGCTACAAAAACCAGTACTTAGAAAACCAAGTAGAACTAGATATTTGTAATTAATAGTCAATTTTGAAAGAATTAGGAGTACTGTTGTTTCAGGTGAAGTACTTTGAAATGTAATTATATCTCCTTCTAATAGAAATTATGATAAAAATATTCCAATTTAATTTACTTGATTTTACTTGTATTAAAGAAATCAGATGTGTAATAAATTATGTTATAGACAATATAGCCATGAGACCGTATTATGTATCTATATTCTCTATCTCTTGCAAATGCTTTCTTAACAGTACTTTTTATCAGTATATAAAAGTATTTTTATGAGTCATATCAAGAAAATCAAGAAAAATCACTAAAAATTTCAAAAAATGAAAGAAAATAAACTCAATTAAATTATTTTGAATTTTTCAGAAGTATGGTTCCAGGTTTTAAGTTAAGCTTGCTTTTATTGAAAATACATATTTTAGGTTTAATAGTCAAATCTAATACAGGATTTCATAGAGTGCATCTCATCCTATATAGGATTTGACTATTAAACACTAAAAATTTCATATGTAAAATGGCATATTTCACAATTTATATACATACACATGCATATAAATATATATATATACACACACACATATATATTTGGATTTTCATAGCCAGAATATTAGGCTATTTAAGAGGTCATCAAGTATGAGAGTGTAAAAGCTGTTTTTCAGCAATAATGTTGTTTCTAGAATTCTTTATGGAGCAGCAAAGCTTAAATGACTAAAGCATAGATGAAAGTAAATGATTAAAATACACAACTAGTATTTAGACTATGAGGCTTTATGTTGTTGTTATTTTATTTTTATTTTTGAAAAGTTTTGTGGGTACATAGCAGGTGTATGTATTTCTGGGGTGCGTGATATATTTAGGTACAGGCATGCAATACACAATAACCACATTATGGAAAATTGGATATTCATCCCTTCAAGCATTTATCCTTTATGTTATAGACAATCCAATTATACTCTTTCAGTTACTTTTAAAATGAACAAATAAGTTATTATCAACTATAGTCCCCCTGTTGCTGTATCAAATGTTAGGTCCTTTTTACTTTTGCTATTTTTTTATGTGTACTCATTAACAATTCCCACCTTCCTCCCAGCCCTCACTACCTTTCCCTGCCTCTTGTTCTATTCTCTGTCTCCATGAGTTCAATTGTTTTGAAGTTTGTATCCCACAAATAAGTGAGATAATATGATGCTTGTATTTCTGTGCCTGGCTTATTTCGCTTAACATAATGACCTCCAATTACATCTATGTTATTGCAAATGACAGAATCTCATTCTTTTTGATGGCTGAATAGTACTTCATTGTGTTTAAGTAACACATTTTATGTATTTATTCATCTGTTGATGAGCACAGTTTTTTCCAAATCTTGGCTACTGTGAGCAAACATGACAGTTCAAATATTTTGATATACTGATTTCCTTTCTTTGGAGTGTATACCCAGCAGTGGAATTGCTGGATTGTATGGAAGCTCAATTTTTAGTTTTTTGAGGAACCTCCAAAACTATTTTCCATTGTAGTTATATTAATTTACATTCCCAACAGTGAACAAGGGTTCCTTTTTCTGTACATTCTCATCAGCATTTGTTATTGCCTGACCTTTGGATAAAATATATTTTTACTGGGTTGAGATGATATGTCATTGTAGTTTTGATTTGTATTTACCTGATAATAATATTGAGCATTTTTTTCATATATCTGTTGGCCATTTGTGTGTCTTCTTTTGAGAAATATGTATTCAAATCTTTTGACCATTCTTAATTGGATTATTACATTTTTTCCTGTAGAGTTTTTGAGCTTCTATATATTTTGATTGTGAATCCCTTGTCAGATGGGTAGTTTGCAAATATATTCTCCCATTCTGTGGGTTATCTCTTCACTTTGTTGATTATTTCCTTTTTTATGCAAGACCAATGTCCTGGAGAGTCTCTCCAATGCTTTCTTATAGTAGTTTCATAGTTCAAGGTCTTACATTTAAATCTTTAATCTATCATAATCTGATTTTTATATAACATGAGAGAGATAGGGATTAAGTTACATTCTTCTGCATATGGTTATATAGCTTTTCCAGCACTACTTACTGACGAGACTATTCTTTCAGGTGTATGTTTTTGCCACCTTTGTAAAAAATAAGTTCATTATAGGTGTATGAATTTGTTTCTGTGTTCTCTATTTGTTACACTGGTTTATGTGACTGTTTTAATGCCAGTGTCGTGCTGTTTTGATTACTACAGCTCTGTAGTATAATTGGAAATCAAGTAAGTTATTCTTCCAGTTTAGATCATTTTGCTCTGGATCGCTTTATCTATTCTATGTCTTGTGTGAGTCCATGTAAAGTTTAGGATTCTTTTATCTATTGCTGTGAAGAATGACATTGGTAGTTTAACAGGAATTAAACTGAATTTGTAGATTTCTTTGGATATTAAGGACATTTTAGCAATATTAATCTTTCAATACATCAACATGGAATATCTGTCCACTTTTGGTGCCCTCTTCAATTTCTTTCATTAGTATTTTATAGTTTTGGTTGGAGAGATCTTTCAATTTTTTTGGTTAATTTTATTCTTAGGTATTTAATTTTATATGTGGCTATTGTAAGTAAGATTACTCTTTTGATTTCTTTTTCAGATTGTTCACTGTTGGCTTATAGAAATGCTACTGGTTTTTGTATATTAATTTTGTAACTTACAACTTTACTGAATTTGTTTATCAATTATAAGTGTATTTTTGTGGAGTTTTTTTTTTTTTTTGTCTTTTCCAAAGATAAAATATCATCTGCAAACAAGGGTAATTTGACTTCTTCCTTTCCAATCTGTGTGTCCTTTATATCTTTCTTGTGTCTGATTGCTCTAGCTCAGACTTCCAATACTATGTTGAATTACAGTGGTGAAATTGGGTATCCTTGTCATGTTCCAGATCTTAAAAAAAAAAAAAGTTTTTACTCATTCAGTATGATACTAGCTATGAGTCTGTTGTATGTGGCTTTTATTTTGTTGATGTATGTTCCTTCCATACCTGCTTTTTGAAGGTTTTTATCATAAAGAGATGTTACATTTTATCAAATGCTTTTTCAGCATTAACTGAAATAATCATGTGGTTTTGTCTTTCATTCTGTTGATATCATGTATCACATTGATTGATTTGCATATGTTTAAACATCCTTGCTTCCCTGGGATAAATCCCACTTGGTCATGATGCATAATCTTCTTAATGCATAGTTGAATTCAGTTCACTAGTGTTTCGTTGGGGATTTTCTGCATCAGTATTCACCAGATGTATTGGCCTGTGGTTTTCTATTTTAATCTGGCTTTGTGTGATTTTGGTATCAGGATAATATTATCCTCATAGAATGAGTTTGGCAATGTTCCTTCTTCTATTTTTTGAAAAAGGTTGAATAGGATTGGTATTTTCTTTAAATATTTGATAGAAGTCAGGGCCGGGAACAGTGGCTTATGCCTGTAATCCCAACACTTTGGGATGAGAAGGTGGGAGGATCACTTGAGATCAGGAGTTTCAAGCCAGTCTGGCCAATGTGGTGAAACACTGTCTCTACCAAAAATACTATATATATATGTGGGCATGGTGGTTCCTGCCTGTACTCACAGCTACTCCAGAGGTTGAGGCATGAGATTTGCTTGAGCTTTGGGAGGCAGAGGTTGCAGTTAGCTGAGATTGCGCTACTGCACTTCAGCCTGGGTGACAAAGTAAGACTGTCTCAAAAAAAGGAAAAAAAAATGTTCAGTAGAATTCGGCAGTGAAGACATCAGGTCCTAGTCTTTTCTTTTCTTTACCGGGAGACTTTTTATTATGACTTTGATCTCGTTTCTTTTTACTGGTCTGTTCAGATATTGGATTTCTTCATGGCTTAATCTTGGTAGCTTGTATGTATCCAATAATTAATCAATTTCTTCTAGATTTTCTAATGTATTGGCAGGTAGTTGCTCATAGTAGACACTAATGATCCTTTAATTTCCAGAGTAGCAGTTGTCATCTCTCCTTTTTCATCTCTCATTTTACTTATTTAGATCTTCTCTCGTTTCCTTTGGATAAATGTTTTCCAATTTTGTTTGAATTTCAACAAAACTACTTTTTGTTTTACTGATCTTTTGTCTTGCTTTGTTTCTTTTAAATTTATTTATGTTCTGATATTTATTACTTCTTTTCTTCCCTAGATTTTGGGTTTGGTTTGCTCTTGCTTTTCTTGTTTTTAAGATGCATCATTAGGTTTTTATTTAAAGATTTTTTTTTGATGTAGGCACTTATAGCTATAAATTTCTCTAAGTACTCCTTTCACTTTATCTCAGAAGTTTTGGTATATTGTGTTTCCATTATCACTTGCTTCAAGAAATTTTTCAATTTCTTTCTTAATTTCTTTGTTTACCCATCAGGTCACATGGGAACGTATTGTTTAATTTCCAAGATTTTGTGTAGTTTCCAAATTTCCTTATCGCTTATTTATAGGTTTATTCCATTGTGTTCATAGAAGATGCTTGATATTGTTTCAATTTTTTAAAAATGTTTTAAGACTTGTTTGTGACCTAACATATGGTCTAACCTTGAGAATGAGCCATGTGCTGATGAAAAAAATGTTTATTCTGCAGCTGTTGGATAAAATGTTCTATAAATATCTATTAGGTCTATTTGGTCTATAGTGAAGATTAAGTCTGATGTTTCTTTGTTGATTTTCTGTCAGGGAGATCTGTCCATTGTTGAAAGTTGGGTGTTGAAATCAACAGCTATTATTACATTGGAGTCTATCTCTCTTTAGCTCTAATAATATTTCCTTTATGTATCTAGGTGCTCCAGTGTTGGGTGCCTATATATTTAGAATCATTATATTGTCTTACTGAATTGACCCTTTTTATCATCATTAATGACCTTCTTTGTCTCTTCTTACTATATTTATCTTGAAATCTATTTTGTCTGATTCAAGTATAACAACTCTTCCTCTTTTCTGGTTCCCTTTGGCATGGAATATCTTTTCCCATCCCTCTATTTCATAGATGAAAGTGTTTCTCATAGGAAACAGATCATTGGCTCTTGTTTTTGATCCATTCAGCCACTCTGTGTCTTTTTACACAGAGTGTAAAAAGTGTATTATTTACATAGAGTATAAAATCATAACATTGAATGTCCATTTACATTCAATATTATTATTAGTAAGTAGGAACTTAAAAATGACACTTGCTGTTTGTTTTCTGATTGTTTTGTTTTGTCATCTCTTCCTTCTTCCCTCCCTCCTGTCTTAGTTTTATTGAAGGTGATTTTCTCTGATTGTATGCTTTAATTTCTTGCTTTTTTCTTTGTGTATTCCTTGTTTGTTTTCTAATATGAAGTTACCATGAAGCTTGCAGATGCTATCTTATCACTCATTACTTAAAACTGATGAAAACTTAACACGGATTGCATAAACAAATAAGCAAACATGCAAAAATAAACTAATAGAAATCTACACTTTAACTTTGTCCCCCTGGTTTTTAACACTTTGTTGTTTCTCTTTTTGTCTTATTATACTGTCTATGTCTTGAAAAGTTGTTGTGGTAATCATTTTTGATTGTTTCACTATTTAGTCTTTCTACTTAAGTCAAGAAAACTTTACAAACCAGTTACTGCATTCTACTATTCTGAGTTTCTCTGTGTGCTTACCATTACCAGTGAGTTGCATACTTTCAGATGATTCATTTCTGTTCATTATCATGTTTTCTTTTCAGATTAAAGAATTTTCTTTAGCATTTTTTTGTAGGACAGCGCTGCTGTTGATGAAATTCCCTAGCTTTTGTTTGTCTGAGAAGTTCTTTGTTTCTCCTTTATGCTTAAAGGATATTTTCACCAGACATAGTATTTTAGAGTAAAAAGTTTTTTGTTTGTTCATTTTTTTTCCTTTTTCTTTTTCACTTTAAATATCTCATGTTGCTATCTCCTGGCTTGTAAAGTTTCCACTAAAAAATTTTCTGCCAGATGTATTTGGGCTCCATTGTATGTTAATTTTTTCTTTTCTCTTGCTGCTTTTAGGATTGTGTCTTTTTCCTTGACCTTTGGAAGTATATTAAATTCCTTGAGGTAGTCTTACTTGGGTTAAATCTGCTTGGTGTTCAACAACCTTCTTGTATTTGGATAATGGTATCTTTCTCTATGTTTAGGAAGTTCTCTAATATTATCCTTCTGAAAAATCTTTCTACCACTATCTCTTTTTCCAACTCCTCATTGAGGTCAATAACTCTTAGCTTTGCCCTTTCAGGCTATCTTCTAAAACTCATGAGCATGCTTTATTATTTTTTATTCTTCTTTTCTTTTTTGTCTTTGTATACATACTTTCCAGTAGCCTGTCTTCAGGCTTATCAATCTGCCTTCCGCTTGATCAGTTCTGCTATAAAGAGACTGATAAAGAGACTGATGGATTCCTTAATTGCATTTTTCAACTCTAGAAATTCTGCTTGATTCTTTTTAGTGATCTTAATCTCTTTATTAAAATTATCTGATAGAATTCTGAATTCCTTCTCTGTGTTATCTTGAATTTCTTTGAGTTTCCTCAAAACAATTATTTTGTATTCTCTGGCTGAAAGGTTAAATATATGTTTTTCAAGGATTGGTCCCTGGCACCTTATTTAGTTCATTTGTCTGGTCATGTTTTCCTGGATGGTGAAGAACAACTTGTAGTTGTTCTTCAGTGTCTGGGCATTGAACAGTTAGGTATTTATTGTGGTATTCACATTCTGGGCTTGCTTTTGTTTGCTTTTCTTGGGAAGGCTTTCCAGACATTCAAAGGGACTTAGGCCCCAAGCCCCAAAAACATTTTTTTCCCTGAGACTCATGGAGGTACCACCTTGGTAGTCTTGGGGATAAGATCCAGAAGAATTATCTGGATTACCATGCAGAGACTCTTGTTTTTTTCCCTTACTTTCTCCCAAAACATACAGAGTCTCCCAGTCTTTGCTGAGCCACGTGGAACTGGGAGTGTGGTGATGCAATCACCCTTATGGCCACCACCACTTAGACTGTACTGGGTCAGACAGTATAGAGTCAGACCTGAAGCCAGCACAACACTGGCCCTTACCCATGCCCCATTCTTTCTGGGTGACAAGTTCCCCCAGGCCCCAGACATATCCAGAGATGCTGCCTTGGAGCCAGGGATTAGAGTCAAAAACCTTACCAATTTACCTGATGTTTGTTCTACTGCAGCTAAGCTAGTACCCAAACCACAATAGATTTCTTCTCACTCTTCCCTCCCCCTCTCCCTGTGGAGCCTCTCCCTGTGGACACCACCACTACCAGTCCATGGTGGTTCTACCAGGCCACTACTGATATTCACCTAAAACCCAATGGATCTTTCATCACCTTGTGGTGACTGCTTCCACGCCTGGGAATCATCTTCAGGGCAGTGGGCTCCCCTCTAGACTGGGACAGTTCCAGAGATGCTGTCCAAGAGCATAGGCCTGGATTCAGAGACCCCAGAGGCTGCTTGTTGGTCCACCCCACTGTAGCTGAGCTGGAGCTTAGGGTGCAAGACAAAATTTACTTTATTTTTTCCTCTGATTTTTTTCAAACAAAAGGAGTTTTTCTTCATCGTCACCACAGCTGAGAATGTGCTGGGTCTCCCCTGAAGCCAGCTTGTCTCAGAGCCCAAGGTCCACAGTATACTTCCTGGGTATTGCTGGTGGGTATTCAGGTCCAAAGCGTTCTTTATTCAGAGATGATGACTCTTGCCACGACTGGGTCCTTCCCTTAAAAGCAGTAGGTTCTCTTTTGAACAAGGATATGTCTAAGAAATGTTGTCAGAGAGCTGGGTCCTAGAATGAGCTCCTTACAACAATGCCTGATCCTCTATCCTACTGTGCCTGAGCTAGTATTCAAAATGCAAGACAAAGTCCTCTTTATTCTTTGCATGCCTTCTTTTAGAAAGAAGGAAAGAGTCACTTCTGTTGCTACCAGTTGCACTGCCTATGTTGGGGAGGGATGGCACAAAGCCTCCCTTAACCATGCCAGTTGGTGTCTCCCTACATCATGTGCCACCCAAGTTTACTGATTCTAAACCCAGCTTACTATTGGGAATTGCCTAGAAATTGAATCCAGTCCTATGTCTAGACTGCCTTTCAAGTTGGCATAGGATTTCAGAGCATTCCAGCCTGTGGTGGTGAGATTGCCAAGAAACTCAAAAGTTCCAACTGCTGGGATGAATAATACCCCTCTGGCTAGTGCTTGTCCAAACGCTCCCTCTGTGCACGAGAGCTGGCTGAACCCAGCATGGCTTTATTCTCTGCTGTGACAAGGCACCATCAAGTTCAATATAAAATCCCCTAGTCGGGGGGCTACCTCTCTCTCCCCAAAGTGTACAGATTTTCCTTCTTTCACATGGCCACTGCTGAGGAATGTGGGAGTGGTGGCATCAGCAATTCAAGGCTGTCTCTCCAGAATTCTTCAGTGCCTCTTTCCATGATATGAAGTTAAAACTGGATAATGTAATTGCTCACCTGATTTTTGGTTCTTGTGAAATGCTTTTCTGTATGCAGAAAGTTGTTAAAATTTGCTGTCCCTGCTGGGGTGATGAATAGTGTAGGCTTCTATTCAGCATCTTGTTCTGCCCCTCCTATTTTTTTCTTATTTCCCCTCTGAATCTGATCATAACTAGATCATATTCAAAGTCTTTTTTCACTTTAAAAATTAGAAAAAAAACCTTTTATATATCCTTATATCACAGAATATTTAAATTGGACTTTTGAGCTTTGCAATATTAAAAAGATCTAATTTAACTCATAGGTTAATCAGCTTTCAAGATGATGTCCAATATTCCATAACACCCAGTATTCACAGCTTTGTATTATCTCATCTTTACATTGTACCAGTTTGGATCTGTATGACCAAAAGGATACAGTAGAAGTGATGGTATGTCACTTCTGAGATTAGGTTATTAGAGCATTGTGGCTTCCTTCTTGAGCATGTTCTCTGGTTTTCCCCTTGGATAGCTCACCATGAGGGGTGTGAACTACCATGTCATGACTAGCCTATGAAGAGGCCCGTGTAGAAAGCAACAAAAATTTCCTTTCAATAGCTGCATGAGTGATTTTAGAAGGAGATCTTTCAGTCCTAGATGACTTCCATCCTGGCTATGAGCTTGAATACAACCTCACGAAAGATTCTGACCCAGAATCACCCACTTGAACAATTCCCAGAATCCTGACCCTGAAAACCTGTGGGGTAATAGATATTTGTTGTTGTAAGTGGCTATGTTTGAGGGTAATTTGTTAACAGCAATAGGCAAGAAAGAAAAGAACAAGACCTTCAATTTCACACCCTTCATAGTAAATCAGGATCAGTGTCTAAGTGTGGATAATCAATGGCATCTGGTCCAGGAACAAATCATTTTGCTATCAAAGAAAATTTGTTTCTTATACAGATGTCTGTACCCACACATATAAGGCTAACTAAATTACAAAATTAATCTCAGGAAATTATTGAGCCTTTCTCAGGGGCTCACAGAGTCTTCTATGCTCCCTGGTCCTACTATGTATACATCTAGCTAAGGTATATTACAGTTATTCTTTGTCTATTTTAATTTCTAGTTTGAAATTTCTTAAGGATAGGGCCTGTCTTTTGTATTTATAGAGCATAAGTACTCAGTGCAATTCCTGGTATATACTAGTTACTCAACATGTAGTAGCCAAATATATGTCTGAATTATTATACTGTAGTTTCAATGAGATCCAAAAATAGAATATTTTTAGATGAAATAAAAGTGTTATAGTAAGTACAGGCGAGAGCAAAAGAAAGTGGAAAGTCTTGAAGGATCTCTTCCAGACTCGATGTCTATTAAGAGTCGAATCCCCCAGGTGCTATGTCTCCCTGCTTCAGATAGTCCTGAATATATATATATGCTGACAAAACCTACTTTTCAGTTTTCTACTTTGCTCTTGAGGTCACTCTTCTCTTGACATATTTCTTTAGCTATACCTGTGTGATTCAAGAATGCATTTAAAGAAGCCCCTTTATGCCAGTCCACACTGTATAAGAAAATAGAGACAAAACTATGTACATTTCTGCTGGGCTATCCAGCAGTGATGGTGTAAACCATTAATGAATCCTTTTTGCTTTTCACCGTGGAAAACCAAATGCACATCTGTTGCCAGACACCTTGGTGTATGGCACATTTAAAGTAACTGCACCACAAAAATGGAACCATTCCAGCTGTTCTCCACCTTTGCCAAAAATGTGCCAATCATTTTGCTTGATATGGTAGTGAAGAGACAGATATACAGATGTCAAGATCAAAGTAAGTTGAAGTTGTATTTTATTTATATAGAAAAAAATAAGATGTGATACACTCCACAATATGTTTTTGTTAAGTTTCTTTGTCCTAAGTAGATTCAGTGGTTATCTGGCCATGTATTTCCAAAGTTGGGTTTTAATATCTATTTAATTTAATAATTGAAAATACTTAGATTTATAATTGATTATCATCACCTCCAAAGAATTGCAGTTTCCTTGCTTAAACGGAAGAGTTAAAAATTGTGTTCCAGTTAATAGCTGATTTCTGTGTTGGATGCAAATATTACACCGGTGATTTATTTCATTATTTAGATAATCTTCACCTGCAATAAACTTTATTCCCAGGAAGCTTATGTTCCCATAATGATTTTTGAGAGAAGCTAATGTTAGAAGCCTCTAACCATATTTGCAAACAAGTCCATGTATCATGACACTCACATGATTGTTCCGGGAAGCCAATGACTTTGGTGACTTTTGTGGCATAGATTTCAGACAGTACTTTTTAGAGAGCATAAAGATTGATTAAGAAGAGAAACTAATCATGTATTCCTACAATCTCATATTTTTAAAGACCTTGAAAGATAATGGTCTGCATACCATACAACTACAGTGATCCTAAATTACTTCATCTAAAGTCAAGGTGGTAACAATAAGTATCAGATTTTATTTTTATTTGTTTTACACGTTATTTAAAATCAGCATTGAGGGAATAGGTCACTCATTCTGAAAGAATAATGGATGACAGACAATTACATAGAAATTATTTTCAGAGTGTTTTAAATTCATTGGTTTGATATGTATGAAATTTGCTCTCCAAGCAATTAAATGCATGTGACATAGACAAACATTTGGCTAAATATAGAAGGAATGCCTGTTTTTAAAAAAATACGTATAAGCCTGCATTTCCCACACTTTCTTTGCCTTAGTGAATCAAATATGTTTAGTATTTCCGAATTAAAAGTCACAATTATTTTCTCTATGGTTCAGTTTCTTACCAGAATTATTTACTGACAGTATGAAGACAAACACTTTTTCTTCTTAACGCAATAAGAGGCAAATGGAGGCCTATTTCAGTGGGTTTTAGAAATCAGTTATAGTGTTTGAGCTCTTTTAAGTTTGTGTGTTTCTGTGTGTATGTTTTTATGCTAATGGTTTCTCTTATAAAATGGAAAATTGCTTATTCCAACACTTGAATTGAGAATAAATCCATTACATTGAAAAGATGAGGTCATTTGGATACTAATGACCTGTAACTTCATTTTTGATTCAAAAATGTCCTCTGGATTTCATACAAGCAACTGTGTATTTGGCATTGCCAAGTAGATGCTTCAGTCGGCTTCAAACTAAAAATATCCAAAATCAAACACATGCTGTCCCTGCCCACTTCTCTCCTTCTGTAATCAAAGCCTTCAGACAACTTTTATGTCTTCAAAGTATTGTCTCTCCCTAAATACTCATGCTGCCGTCCAATTTTTTCACTTTCTACTGTCTGAGCTATCTTTTAAAGATGTAAATCTCCTTGAAGAGGTTCTTCATGTCCCTTTTAAGTTGTATTTGTAGGTATTTATTATCTTTGCAGCGATTATGAATTGGAGTTCACTCGTGATTTGGCTCTCTGCAAGCAATCATTGGTGTATAGGAATGTTTGTGATTTTTGCATATTGACTTTTTATCCTGAGACTTTGTTGAAGTTGCTTATCAGCTTAAGGAGGTTTGGGGCTGAGATGATGGGGTTTTCTAAATATACAATCATTATCTGCAAACAGAGACAATTTGACTTCCTCTCTGAATATCCTTTATTTCTTTCTCTTGTCTGACGGCCCTTGCCAGAACTTCCAATACTATGTTGAATAGGAGTGGTGAGAGAGAGCATCTTTGTTTTATGCCAGTTTTCAAAGGGAATGCTTTCAGCCTTTGCCCATGCCACATGATATTGGCTGTGGGTTTGTCATAAATAGCTCTTATTATTTTGATATATGTTCCATCAATATCTAGTTTATTGAGAGTTTTTAGCATAAAAGGGTGTTGAATTGTATCGAAGGCCTTTTCTGCATCTATTGAGATAATTATGTGGTTTTTGTAACTGGTTCTGTTTATGTGATAGATAACGTTTATTGAAGAAACAGTCCTTTCCATATAATCAATGCATACACTTACATTTTTTGTTTAAATACACTTATTGATTTGTAGTATAGTTACTGTGTGATCCATTGTATATTACTAAAAATTATAAGGAAAATACCACCCAGGATATTTTTAACACCTCAATCTTTAGAGTCACAAGAAAATAAAATTATATAAATATGTAGTTATAATGTCTGTTGTGAAGAATGACATATTGATCAGTAAAAATTTTTCAAGAGTGAAGAAAAAAACATGCAAATCTGATCATGTGTGGTATTCTGGGATTTCAGGTGTTCCTCATTAATCAGTTTTCCCAGGAGTAACCTTTTGTCTTCACTCAGATTTGCATCATAGATGAATCTTGGGCACTCTCTGACATTCAAGGAGTCTTTTCTGTAGCACTCTTACAAAATGAGTAGCAGAAGCAGACCAGATACAGTCATAATGTCAGATGACTGCCTGAGAAGTGTGTCCATCCAGGGACCATTCTCAGAGTTTGGGAAATTCTTCCCTCCTTGTTATGCGTGTATTCAGTCCTGATCAGTTGCCAGCATATATATATATATATATATATATATATATATATATATAACCTCTTTATTGTACTCTATATCAGGAATTGTACCTTAGCATTTGTATTGAAGTTGTTTTGTTTCCTTGAAATTCCCCAGGCCATGATTGGAAATTCCCAGGCCATGTTGTATGTTACTGCTAAGTGACACATAATATTAGCCCTGCTAGATGTATGGCAGACCCCTATGGCTATCATTAATCTTATAATCGTGGTATATCTCTTATAGTTTACTAACTACCTCATGCTATTTGCTGAAATACTGTCACTCAAGTTCGAGATTTTTTTTGATGATTCTTAGGTTCTCTTACTTTTGCTTAGTGTGTAAAGGTAAAGACCATGCATGTACAAGTCCAGAATGCCGGGCTTACCTTGAAGTCTTCTTCTCCTTATCTTTTGGCTCGTAAAGGGGAGTTAGTAATAGGTGGGGAGGACCTTGCTCTTAGATGAGGGCTGGCCTCACAATCTCCCTCTTTTAGCAGGAAACAGTACATCTTAGGGAGGATATGGAAAGTAAGAGCTATTCTCATAGCAGACTTTTAGTTATCTGCAAATCAAGTAAGAGAGAGCTTTGACATAAGCTAATTCCCATGGCATCAGCAAAGACCAGGAAGCATACCCCCAATGAGACAAGATTCTCCTTAGAAAAGGCACGATGTGTTCTCTGCGCGCGAGATAAATTTGCTATAGCTGAAGTTCAATAAGTTTTTATTGGATATTCCCAGCTTTTTGAGTCTCTTCTTCATTATGAGTAATTATTCAGAATTCTTTCCTCAATTTTATGCCCAGAGGCTTCGATTAATTAGTTAATAATCTGGGAATTAGTTTAAAGGGTTAATTTACCTGATATTACAAAAAGCCAGGTACCTCAGTATTGATCTTTCCTCCATGACTGCATCATATTAATAACTTTAAATTGCCATTAAGAAAAACAAATCTTACAATGCCTCTGACTCTTTAAACTTTCTAAGCAGTTCTATGCTTCCTTTAGCTTCCACACTCTTGCAAATGTCATTACGCTTAACGTATATCTTCTCTCTCCTCTCATCTAGTTAGTACATCCTTCAAGTCTTCAGCTTAAGTCATTTCCATGTCTGATATCATGTTTCCATATCGTATGTGTCAGAGCACTCTTCTACAAAAAATTATTCACTGCTATGTTTATATATGTGTTTTCTAATGGATGTCCATCTCTACCATTAGAATGCAAATTTCATGAGGCATGGGCCATGTATATTATGTTGATAGTGTCTTGTACAAACTAGTGCTCAATAAATATTTGCTAAATAGATCTATTAATTTAAACAAAAGAACAACAAATAGCTGGATACTATAAATCTTTAAACATACTTATAAAATGCAAAAATGTAGTATCTGTACACAAAGCAAAAGTATAGGCAGTTAAATACTAAAAAAATAAGTACCCTATTATTTACCATTTTAAAAATGCTGATTAGAATATGAGACTATAAAATGGAAATTATCAGAATTGTCCAAATAATGAGGCATCCTATTGTTAACCTTCATCTATGAAGTTATATTAATTGTTTTCATGTCTGAAAATGAAATACAGGAATAAAATGTTTCTACCAAATCCAACTGTTTTCAAAATGTTAGGGCTATGTCTCTATTTCACAGATTTCATCACAGACTGCAGTGAGTGAAACATTTATGTCATTTAAGGTGCATTGATAGAGGACTCCAGTCAGGGTTTATGTTCATATTAAAATTATGCTAAGAAAAATATTTTTATAAAAGATGTGTACATCTGTATTAAAGAGACACACGATAGAAACTTTACATAATCCACTTTGTGAATCAGTATTTTGTAAGACTGTTTTCATGACAGACAGTTTTGAACACTGTTCTCTCCCTTCAATGAGGAAAAATTAGATAAATGTATGTAGGGCATTTGGAAAGCTGATTCATCTGGACTCTTTCAGTTTTATGATAGTAGAAGCCAAAAGGGGTTTCAACAAATAGTACTTTTTTTCTGCTTTCCTCTTCTGTGTTAAGGATTCATTTCACAATACCATTTAAGCCTATTTCAATACACAACCAAATGCTCAAGTGAATTATGAAGTAACATTTAAAGTCAAAAAACGTCATTGTTCAGTACCAAATCAATTGCCTAGTTGAGTTAAAGACGTATTTTAAACATTAGATGGCAATTCTAATGAGAACATGTAACAATTATTATTCTGCTAGACATAATTTCAATCACCAGTGTCAAACATCATTAGTTTTAATTGCTTGGGGATTTAGAAATTCATTTTTATGAAATATTGTTTTGAGAATACTGGGAAGAGTTTTTTATTTGTTTCCCATAATTAGCATTAGGAAGGGAAATAAGGTGTTGCAATCTACCAAATTATAGAAAGTAAGAAAGGCCAAGGTAACAGCTGTGCCAATAGCAAATTGAATTCTAGGAATATAAAAAATGGTCTTTAAGAAGAAGTTGAGCACTATATCAGAGATATGGTAATTATTTGGTCATATTATAATATGAGAGAAATCACTAAGATTAAAATAGAACTCCTAGATTAATAAACCAATACTTAAAAAGTGATGCCTGTCTTTTGGCGAGTAGTCAGTAATACTTATATGAATGAAATGAACATTACAGATGTTATAGTACTTGTATCTTCTAATGTTAAAGCTGCATTAGTCCTGCCAAGCCAATAGAATAACAGTTTTGTGTCTTTCAAGAAAAAATAATCTCTTATAAATACAAGTACTAATATAATTTGTTATATATCATTTAGAATTTGACTAAAATGCTACTACCTGATAATCTGGCACTATTTAACAATATAAAACTTTAAAATTTTTATTTCTTAAGTGTTTGAATTTGCATAATTCTCAAATCTATTGGTTTTTCACTTTCTTTTACTCTTTTCTATGTCCTTTATATGTGATAGCATTCAATTTATTTTTAGGAACAACTATAAATTGCCTAACAATTTCTGCCCATGTATTTTTTATTACTAAACTAGACTCTTTCCCACAGAGAAAGATATTGTGTCATGACTAAGTGGTGTGTGAAACAAAAAATATGGATATGGATTTTTAAACTTCAAACCCACCATTTTAGAAAAGTAAAGAGGTTGACATGTAAGCACAATATATTCTCTCATTGCTGGTGACCACAGCTCCCAATTACAAAACGAGGTTGTCCCAGGTTCCATTATAAATTTCCTTCTGAGTTTATAAGTCAGCTATAAAACATACTCTGAAGCAGAAACACAACACATGGGGATTTGGCTTGGGAGGGCTTTGTTTTTAATGCAAATTTAGTTTGAATTGGTTCAGCTATTTCTAAGTGACAGGACAGTAATAATAAATGAGTATGGGAATGCAACGTCTTTTTTTTTGCATTTCTATAACTAGGAAATTAATTTCTATTCTAAAATATAATTTTTCAGGTTGTTGATTGGAGACATGATTTTACTGTTCGAGGGAGAGATACCAAAAATTTTTATGAAATAAGAAAGAAACCAACAGTTAATCACAGATGATGAAGAATGAAAATACATAGTGTCTCTCTAGAGCATTTATTTTTATGATTAACAAGTCCCTATGTAGCCTCTGTCAATATATCAGCTAGATAAATATGTTTTCCGTTAAAATAACTTTGAATACAAAAAATTTATACCAAACCTAGAAGAAATGCAAAATGCTCACTAATGTAGATTTTCGGAGTTTTGTCCTTAAGATAATTTAAAAGTCAATTTAATATTTACTAAGGTCACCCATACCATGTAGTCCAGCAGCAATTTCAGGATAATAACTTATCAATGTTACACGTATTATGATTTTATGAATGTAATACAATTGGCCCTTGAACAACATGGGTTTGAACAGCACAGGTTCACTTATATACAGATTGTCTTCTGCCTCTTCCACCCCTGAGATAGCAAATTCAACCCTTCCTCTTACTCCTCCTCATTGTTAAGACAGTGAATAATAAGATCATTATAATGATCAATTTCCATGAAATGGGTAGTAAATATATTTCATCTTCCTTAGAATTTTCTTGTAGACGTTTTCTTTCCTCTAGCTTACTTTAGTGTAATAATGAAGTATTCAATATATATATGTGTGTGTGTGTATATATATATGTGTGTGTATATATATATGTGTGTGAATATATATATATGTGTGTATATATATATGTGTGTGTATATATATATGTGTGTGAATATATATATATGTGTGTATATATATGTGTATGTGTGTGTATATATATATATATATAATTTGGATGTATAAAATATGTGTTAATTGACTATGTTATGGGTAAGGCTTCTGGTCAATAATAGTCTATTAGTAGAATCAAAAGTTATCTGTAGATATTTTACTGCATTAGGGGTTGGTGCCATTAATTCCTGTGTTGTTCAGGGGTCAACTATATAATGTTATGCTTATGGATATATATTTTTTCAACTTTACTTCTGTATTAGAGTTGTCAATTTGGAAATAAGTAATTTTACATATTACAAAAATAAAATGCAAATTATGATTTCTCTTTCATTGTGAGGTTGCATAATAATATATAATTTTTTTCTAGAAAGGGAACTGTTTTGAATTATTTATTTAGCAATCGAGGACAGTTTAACTGTGCCACGCTCTCTTTTTCTCACCCAGTACTAGTTGCATCTAATAGGCTGGATTAACATTATAGTCATTGACTGTGAAATAGAGAAGGTTTCAAGGAATAAGAATTAAGCTGATCAATTTGGTCTCTGAACCTTCAATTTACTGTCTATAATCTTATAGACACTAACATTAATGCCTTTGCAAGTGTGAGGTTGAAAGTCTTTATAGGAGGAAATGAAGAAAGGGTAGCCTAACAAGCACCACATAAGTTAGAATTTTGCCTGGGGTTTTGTAGATCTATGCTCTTGCTGCCCCTGCATGTCCTGTACTACCCACATCATCAGCTTATATCTAGTATTCTGCTTCATTATCTTAGACATAGCCTGAAATGTATTTAAAATGTGGCTTGGATAACTTCTGCTAGCTGATGTTGTCACAGATGCACTGGTTACAATTTCTGCCCTTCCACACTCAGTCAGTAGAGTTTTCTCCTTGCCAGCACTGATTCTGTAGCTTTAACTTTGACATGGATCAGCATAGTGCCTGATTCAAACTTCTATGTCTTCTTGCTACCCTCATATCTGGATTTATTCATGAAAAGCCAGTATGTTGCAAGAAAAGCAGAGGAAAAAAATATTTATGTTGGTGTTTTAACTTTTTGGTACAACAGTAGAATCCTAGGACATTGTCAACCTTGATTTATATTTTATATGGGATTTTTCCATCTATTTTTTTTTAGTAACAATAGCTGTAATTGTTTTCTCTGTAACATCTTTGTACAATTTTGTAACCAAGATAAAGAAGCTATAAGACAAGTTGTCAAATATTTCCTGTCTATTCTCTGGAATCCTTTGTGTAAGATTAGTATTAATTCATTCATAAATGGTTGATAAAATTTTCTTGTGAAATCACTTGCTTTGGAGTTTTCTTTGTAGACCATTTTGTTACATAGTTTGTTGCTCAGAAAATAAAAAGATGAGGCAAAACTGATAGTCTGGGGTCAGGCTTAGCAGCAAACCAGTACTGGGGAAAAGTTTTGGTAGACTCAGAATAGATGTCAAGAAAGTGCTGGAGAAAAATAAGTAATCAGTAAAATTTTGTGAAGCAACAAAATGTTTAGGTAAAACAGTGAGCAAATAGAAAGACTGTGACTTTTTATGTGGTCTGGACACTTTCCCTTCTCTTTCCAGTGGGGCTGCAGTCAGCTCTGGAGTATGACAAATCCATGGCTCAAAAGTGAAATAGGGAGATAACCAAGAGGTTTGTTAACTAAATTAATGTAGAAATCAGGCTAGACATTGACAAGGGATTTAGTCACGTGGAATTGTGGGCTGGTCTGATAATCCAGGTATTTAGCTTTCTACTTCATAGAATTCTGTAGAATTAGTTAAATACAGAAATAAGGTTGATTTTGCTGCTCAACCAGAAAAGTATTTTCTGTGGAGGAAGAGTACTTATTAAATCTGCAAATACACACACACACACACAAACACACACACACACACACACACACAGGCTTATTAGCAAAACACAGTGATCTTAGCAGAAGTAAACAGTGTAATAAGAAACAGATCAATTAAGTAAAATCAAATTTTCTGCTCAATTTGAACTCACTGGCATGTAAAGTCTACTGTCTTTTTCCCAAGCTGTTTTTATGTACTTAAAGTGAAGAAGGAAGATTATATTACAGAGTATGTTTGTGACAGTAAAGGGAGCAAAACATTTTATGAAAACAAATATATAAGAAAAATTCTTTCAATCTAGGATTTTATATTGTTTTTGGCATAATTTCTTTATATAATAAACAGGCCTTCTGTAGACAGATGATTGGTTCCTACATTTTTCTTCAGGAAATATCTTAAGAACATTCTTTTTCCACATCTGCAGCATTTTCGAAGTATTTCTGATTTATTTCTTGTGAATTGCATAGAATCTATTGCATAGAATCATCAGAAAATATTCCAAGCAGAAAAAATTGCTACTTTGCAAGTAGGTGGATGACTGTAGATTCGAGGAAATGTCACTTCTACATCAAGTCATTTTGAAGAAGAAATTTATCTGTTGTTTTTCTTTAATTTTCAGGAAACACCAAATGAGTTTTCAATAAGTTCATGTATTGTCTGCACAGGTCAGTACTCAAATTATATTTTATGTGTCAGCATACTGAGGAAAAGTGAAAAATAATTGCTTACTTTGATATAATATAAGCTCGATTGTTCAGAGGACTGATAATCTACTTGGGAAGACATAAACTATTAGTTGTTTAATTCTTGTTTGTTGGTTATTAATGGTTCTATTACTGGCAAGAAAGTGAGCTATTTGTCCAGCTCACAGTTACAGTAAAAAGTATAAAGGACAAGAAAAGCATTATTAAAAACTTCCCATCTGAGATTAGATTTTTTAAAGGCTTCTCTTAGCCTATGTCATGACCAGACATCTCAGAACTTTTAAATTCATGATCTGTATCCCATTATTAAAATAATTTAAATATGGATCTATGGACAAATGAAGTAGTAATATCTATTTACTTCACTCTGATTTGAGGGAGATTTGAAGTCAAATATAATTGTTGTAGCATCCAGTAAGGAAAAGTGCTGATAAAAAAGCAATGCACTGAAAGGTATGTACCAGGTAACACAGGCCAATCACTAGTTCAAGCTGTGACCGGAGACATTGCAGAAGGCTAATGAAAAAGACTGACCTATGTGTAATCCATCATCTACATAACCTCTCTCTTCATTCCAGCCTTCTTTGTTCAAATGCCACCTGCTGTGAATATAGTTGGAGCCATAAGGCTTCTCTTTAGGCCCACTAGAGTCAATGTACCTTGTACTTGCCAGGCTTCTTGGCTCCTTCAAGAAGCTCTCACCTCTACCTTGGACCCCCAACTGTACTGGTGTCCCCATCAGAAATGTTAGAGTAATTGTTCCCCAAAGGACAATTGTGGCAGTGCTACAAAGACCTTAGTGTAAGGTTGAACTATAAAAGGTTCCACTTCCTTGTCCCATACTATCTTTAAACTCTCCATAATACTATTAACAAAGTAGTTGTAGTTGGATGATCTTTACTGATTATCTAGAGGTGAATGGCTATTTACATCCAAGCATAGCATAAACAAAACAAAAGAAAACAAAACCCCAAGGAAACAAAAGTGCAATGTAATAATTACTACTGTATACCAATATACCTCCTCCCTACACAGGTGCTCTCTGATTCCACGCTTTTATTAGATCTTGATTCATTGCTATTTTCATAGGTCCCTTATCTTTCTAAAATTTTTACAAATCTATTTTCTTCTGGTAGTGGAAAGAACATGAATGATTATTCTCTTTTTTCATTGCACAAAATAATTCATATCGCTCTTTCTTATTCCATTCATTTAGGATACATCCAGAAGGCATCATTTCTCTTCACTGAAAGGTTTCATCAGGGTGTTTTCCTAAATAATATAATCTATCTAAATATTGTCACTCCCTTGAAGGTAGAAGATGCTAAAGATTGCATTCAATTCTTTTTCAAATATATGTATGTTGTGTGTGTGTATCATATATATATATATGATATATAGATATAGATATAGATATAGATATATATCATATATATATATGATATATAGATATAGATAGATATAGATATAGATATACCCATGCAGATATATGTATATCCAGGTCTAGATGGATATAGCTACAGATAATATGTGCATGTGGTTATTTGTAAAATAATACATACAGATATGAAGAAACTTCGTGTTTATTTTTAAGTACAAGTTGCATCTTAGTTTAATGCTCTTGTGTTTGGGGGAACTATAGGCCAACTTACATGGAGGACTCTTTTTATTGGGCTTCCCACATTTGCAGCAGTTTTTACCTTAGAGCATCTTAAACATCAGTGTTTGTCCCCAGAAACTGATGGCTAATAAAAGCCTAATTATTCCCACTCTGTGCCCTTTATATGATGTTGTTATGACAATGCACTAACTGGTATGGTTTGGCTCTGTGTCCCCACCCAAGTCTCATATTGAATTGTAAGCTCCATATGTCAGGGGAGATTACATATGGTCTGGTGGGAGGTGACCGGATCATGGTGGTGGATTTCCACCTAGCTGTTCTCATGATAGCTAGTGAGTTTTCTTGAGATCTTAAAGTGTTTGGCATCTCTCCCTTTTTTTTCTCTCTCTCTCTCCTGCTCCACCATGGTAAGATGTGCTTGTTTCCCCTTCATCTTCACCATGATTATAAGTTTCCTGAGGCCTCCCAGCCATGCTACCTGTACAGCCTGTCCAATTGTGAGTCAATTAATCCTCTTTTCTTCATAAATTACCCAGTCTCAGGTAGTTCTTTATAGCAGCATGAGAACAGACTAATACATCAACTATGCAAAGCTTCAGAAAGGGAACATATTAACTTTACAATAATTTTAATGACTTCAAATTAATATATTAAGTATCCATTCTGTTGTGTAAAATGCTTTCATTAAATGTTTACTGAGAACAAAATGAAAGAAGGGAAGAAGAAAAAATGGTTTCCACTTCTTTAGATATTTTGGCTAAAGTGTCTCAAACGTATAGGGATTGTGTTATCTCTTTAGTAAAGACATTTGACATCTATTTGGTATTTCAGTCATGGTTTAGCTCTGTTTGGCATATAGTCAATTTTTCAAGCTCCCTTTCCAAACCATCAGCCATGTCAATCCTTATGTCCAGGGGAATGTTTCAGGATGCTTAGGGACAGGGATTTACTTTGATGAGAAATTTTGCACTCTTGAAAAAGACACAGGCACAATAGGTAGATACCTTCCTTCAAATCCTTATTGTTTTTATTGTGAAAATAATGCCTGCATATTCAGGAGCCATTCTGCACCCACAAGGTAACAAGCAACAGACAAGTCAATCTGAGCTAAGTCTAGCAGAATAAAACCAAAAAGAGCATAGATAATTAAAATAATGCTTTCAGAATTCTACCTCCAGACTGTTATATTTTAGTAAAGTGTTTTTAAGCATTGTGAGTGTAATATCTCATTAATGTACCAATTTGTATTCCTAACTGATATATTCTGACAAAGGGATTTTTCAAGTATAGCTATAGAACTCTTCAGTTCCAAGCTTTTACTCAGGACATCTTTGGAAATACTGACAGAAAAATAAACAACCATCCTTTAATCTCAGTTTGCTTTACTACGATTTATAAAATCCAGTGAAGTCATGACTGACTCATCAGTTTCTAGTCCTGTGATGAAAAATTAGGTTCAGTTTCATTAAACATAATTGTTTCTTCATGCACTATAAACTAGCATATAGAATTGGTTTATTTGCCAAGAGAAACTGTTATTTTGATATATTTTAATTGGAAGCAGTTGTAGCATTTTTTTCTGCATATAACACTGAACATTACTTTCTATTCATGTGATTACAATAACTTTGTTAATATTGATATAAATATTGTTTGGATATTACAGTGTTCCATATCAACATTTTTTCAGGTGATGCAGAATCAAGAATGCACCCTGTAATTTTTGCTGGTTTTGTAGATGTTCAGAGTTATAACTTTTAAAGGTGAGATTAGAAACATCATAAAGCAAATGAACAATTATGCAAATAATTGCTGTTATACCATTTTAACAATTCAAATTGATATGGGAATTTGTAGTTTCTTTGTCTGAAGTTTATTCATCTGTTGGTTAAAATCAGACTTTATGCATCATACAACTTAATGGCTGTAGATGACATTCATGCAGAAAGCAAGATGTAAAATTGAAGGAAGCTGCTGTGTATTTTGATTCTTTATGTCAAAAATAAAGAAAACCACTTTTCAGTGATTGTTCTAAGTATTGTGTTATACATACATAACTTTATCTGAGAATGTCTTCATTTTCCATCATTTCTGAAGAATATTTTTACTGAGTATAGGATTCTGGATTGACAATTCTTTGCTTACAGTACTTAAAACATGAGGTGTTTATTTCTGTCCTCCATGGTTTCTTGTGAAAAATTCACTGCCATTCACATTGATATCCCCTATAGGTAAAGCATTCCTTCGTTCTTGCTATATTCAGTAATTTTTCTTTGCATTAGTTTTTAGAAGTTTTACTATGATGTGTCTTAACTATGTACTTATTTGGGTTTATTCTGTTGGCAGTTCACTCAACTTCTTGAATCTATAGGTTTATGTCTTTTTCCAAAATTGACTATCTAGCATTATTTCTTCAAGTATTTTTTCAATTCCACCCTTTCCTCCTCCTTTTCCTCTCCTTATGCAATGACAATGAAAGGAATTATAGATCTTTTCTTGTAATCCTAAGGTCTCAGACTCTGTTCATTATTTTTTCAATCTATTTCCTCTCTGTTACTCAGAATGCATAATTTCTAATGTTCTGTCTTCCAGTTTCTATCTCTTTCATTATGCTGTTTAGCCCACACATTGAGCTTTATTTTTGCAATTGTACTTTTCATTTATAAATTTTTAATTTAGTTTTTTTCTTTTTATTTCTTTGCTGGAAATCTCCATACTTTGGTGTGTTGCTAAATGCTCATTAACACGTTTTTGTGGGGACTGCTTTAAAATTTTATTAGCTATATGTAACATCTCTGTATTTAGTGTTTAGACTTTTTCAATTAGTTGAGACACTTCTGTTTCTTAGTGTGATGAATCATTTTTATTGAAACATGGGCACTTGGGTATTATTTTGAGTCTGTGCATCTTACTAATTTTCAGTTTATTTTCTCTGACACTGCTCCAACAAGGGAAAGAGGGAGGTGCTGCCTTGTTACTGCCAATGGGGTTTAAAGTCCAGGCTTTCCTCTTGGCTTCTGTTGACACATTTAGCCTTCTCTGAAATCATCCTAGAGGTGGGCAGAAGATGGAGTGCTTGTGAGTCTCATGATAGCTCAGTGCAGGTAGAAGTCTAGACTACCCACGGAAGCTGTTGCTGGTGCAGGTGGGGTTGGTCCCACAGGTTTTATTTTTTAGTTCTTCTTTTCCTGTGGTGTTTGGTTGAAGAAGAGTAGCTATTGTCTAAAACTTTTCTCTAATGCTAGGTTTCCTCTTTTCTAGTTTTTTTTGGTAATAAACAGCTAGATATATTTTTGTTTTTTGGTTTTGTTGTTTTCTTGTTGTTGTTGTGTGTATGTGTGTGTGTGTGTGTGTGTGTGTTTTCATTACAATTTCTGTGTGGCTGGCTTATTTAACACTCAGCCTTAAATGTTTATGGAAAAAAGCAAATCTAGGAAGCTCACTGTTACGGGATCTTTGAGGATGTTTCTTTGCTGGCCAGAAACCTCTGACCAGTTGCGCCTTTGCCCCCATTTTGCTCAGGCCTGCTGGGTCCACTTGGCCTGGCAGGCTGCACTCAGCTCTTGTTACCAGCCTGGACCTCATACTTCCAAAGAGATGAGTGGAGTGGCAAGGGGTGTGAGTGAGCAGGCATGGGGTCATATACACAATCTGCTGCAGTGGGGCAGGTAGCTGCAGGTGCCTGCACATTTGCCAGTTCATTACAAGGCTGTGGCTGGACCAGGTGTACCACAAGCACGTTCTGTGGCCGGCACCGGAGAATGTGATGGTGCCTGGAAGTTTGGAGACTCCAGGAACTTCAGGGGTCCAAAGTAAGAGTCACAGTGTTTGCTTGGGGAGCTTGCAGGTCAGAGCTCCCCAAAGGGCCACAGCTCTTCTCTCCTTGTCACCCACAATGTGATGAACAAGAGGCATGTTCCAGTTCTGTTTGTATTACAGCTCTTTTAGCCCCTCCATTCAGTGGGTCCCAAGTTCTTGTCCTGCATCCAGGAAGAATGAGGTACAGAGACAAGTGGAGAGTATGCAAGACAGCAGAGCTTTCTTGAATGATAGAACAGTTCAGAGGAGACCCAGAGTGAGTAGCTCCTCTCCTCTCCTACAGAGAGGCAGCTCGTCTCTGCAGCTGGTCATCTCATTATTTCCTCAGCTCTCAGCAGATAGGAGACCCCAGAGTGGGAAGCTCGTCTCTGCAGTTGGTCATCCCATTGTCTCCCAGTTGCCTCTCCATCCTCTCCTGGAGTCTTGCTGAGTCTGGGGGTGTCTATGGCCTCAGAGGGGAGGAAGTACATACTGATTGATCCATGGGCAGCCATAGGCAAGCCCAGGGAAAAGCATCACATGTTCCCACTCCTGTCCTTGAGACTGGCAGCCTGGCCCCCAGGTTTCACACCTTCCCCACAGCCTTCACACCTTCCCCGGCTTGAAGGTGGGTCTTCACCAGGGACCCACACTCTTCTGCCCTGGAGCCTTTCAGTCTCCTGCTGCTGTTCATGGTGCCCAGGCTGTTTATGTCAAGGGCCATCTGGAGCCCAACACTGGGCTGTTTCCAGGCCCCCAACACCCTCAGTCTCTCTCCCATACTCATCAGTGCCCAAGTCTGGAGGGGGCTGAGGTAGCAGGGGGCTGGCATGTCAGTGCTGCCTGAGCATCCACACACCCAGCCAGGTTGCAACAGCACCCGGGCTTTACCCCATCCTTGCTCTGAGATTGGAGAGCATGCCAGGAGCTGGGAGAGGCCAAGGAGCCAGAGCAGACACCTCCAAGCCTATAGCGGGGAAGCGGGGAGCCTTCCGGCCCCACAGAGTGCAGACATACCTGGGTCTCCTGCTGCAGCTCAATAACCAGCTACACCCAGGAAAGCAGGGTTCCTGCCTGCTTCTAGCACCCAAAAGGGAGGCCCAGGTCCACAGCTACAACTTGAGCTGCTGGAGCCATGCCCGGGAGGGTGGGACTGCTGCCTACTTCTGGCTCCTGTGGTTTCTGTGGAGGGCGGTACCTCCCTCCCCAGGCCCAGCTCTGCCCCAGGACCTCTGTCTGCCCACTCCTCTGTGCAGGACTTCACTGCACCCCCACTGATGGGCAATTCGGCCTGGCCCCATCATGGTAAGCTCTGGGGGGCTTCCAGGGTGGGCTCTGGGGACTGTCTGCCTCCTTTCCGTGCCCTCCCTGCAGTGGTGGCAAGTGAGAGTGGTGACATGGGGCCAAGGTCCAGAGCAGCAGGGGCTCCTGACCTGACAGTGGGTCTTTCCAGGCTGTGCAAGGGTGGGGGTGGCAAAGTAAGCTACCTCTAGGATATGGGACACAGGGCACAGGAGTCCCACCACTGCCACTGTTGCTTCCACCCCTAGTACCATGGCAGCAGTGGCTCTGGACAGCTCACCACTGCCATTATCACTACCTCATGATTTACTGAGTTCTGAGGTCCCTAGCATGTCTACCCTCTCTCCACCTTTCAGTCTTCTTAGTTTGATTTTACATACACTATGCAGAGTTTTTAGTTGTACTTAGCAGAGGGAATCAAGAGAAGTGCATCTATCTATCTTCCCATAAGCAGAAGTGAATTTACTTTATCTTTTTAAATTTACTGAACTGTGTTCTGTTGTATGGACAGATCCCCATTTCTTCGTTACTCAATTTTTGTTGTTTCTAATTTTTGACATACACAAATAAAGTCATATTAAAGACACAGATCACAGGATTTTGTCTAAGAAAAGGCTTTCATTCTGTTAGTGGTAGAAGAGATCTGAGCTACCGTGATTCACCAGCAGTGAATCCATGCAGATCTGCAGCAACCTCAATTCTTGCCTCCTCAGAAGAAAGAATTTGACTGAGAACCATAAGGCAGAAGAAGAGATCGAGGCAAGTTTCAGAGCAGGAGTGAAAGTTTATTGAAAAGCCTTATAACTGTAAGGAAAGGAAAGAAAAGAAGGAAAGTACAACTTGGAAGAGGGCCAAGCGGGTAACTTGAGAAACTAAGTGCACAGCCTGACCCCTTAACTTGGGGTTTTATACATTGGTAGACTGTTGGGGTCTTGCCTTGCTTCTCCCAACACCTGAGATATTATTGGGAGGCTGTTTATCAGTTTCAGGTGTCTTCTATTAAGAGACTGCCTTTCCCTGGCACTGGCTGTAACCAATTATTACTTTAGAGAAAGAGTTACCAACCACCTGACCATCACCTGATGGTCGCCCATCACTCCTGGTGCGTGTTATGGGGAAGCCCTCTCCTGCCTTGCTTATACCCACAGAGCCACTGCAACAATTCTACTTTGGTAAGTATCTTAAAATGAGATTGCTGTGTCATATGGTTAGCATATTTTTTAACTGTAAGAAACTGCGAGGAGGCTGAGGCAGGAGAATCGCTTGAGCCCTGGAAGTAGGAATTGCAGTAAGCCGAGATCATGCCACTGCATTCCAGCCTGGGCCACAGAGTGAGACTCCATCTCAAAAGAAACTGCCGAACTGCTTTCCTAAGTACTTATGACATTTTTAATCTTCTCAACCACACATTACATATCTCGTTGTTGTGTATCTTTTTATTTTTAGCACTTATATTTTCACTATTTTTTTAAAAAATTACCCTGTCTAATAAATGTAGTAAATTGCTTAGTGAAGGTACTCAGAAACACATATGCATCCTGGAAAAAATTTTGAAATTGAATACTATTTTTTCCTAAAATTATGGTACAGTTTCTTATTCATTTAGATCATATATTAGTATCTTTTAAGGGTACTTTTATATAAGAACTCTTCTCTTTTTTACAAATTTATTATGAAATTTTTTATATTTTAATACTGTCATTAATGAAATACATTTCCCATTTTTATTTATAGGGATTTATTCTTAGAGTAGAAGAGAATTATTAGTTGGTAATTTATCTTGTATCTACCTTGCATGGTTTAGAATATTTGTTAAACTCTGATAGATTTACTTTACTAAGGCTTCTTGAGTTTTATGAAATACAATATTAGGAGCAAAAAAAAAATTTTAAGTTTTTTATATGTTATGTCAGTTATTCTGCTTTTTCTTATTTCTTTTTCCAAAATTTATCAGCACATTTTTTTAAACTTTTAGTTTGTATGAACATAAGTGTGTGTGTTTATGGGGTACATGAGATATTTTGATACAGTTATGTAATGTGTAATAATCACATCAGAATAAATGGGGTATCCACCTCAAGGATTTATCATGTCTTTGTTTTATCAACATTCTAATTGTACTTTTAGTTATTTTAACATGTACGATAAATTATTATTAACTGTAGTCATCCTATTGTGCTATCAAATACTGGATCTTATTCATTTGCTCTAACTATATTTTTTTTAATCTAATAAACATTCCCAGTTCCCCTGTGCCCCTCAACCCCTGCTACCCTTCCCAGCCTTTGGTAATCATCATCCTAATCTTTGTCTCCATGAATTCAATTGTTTAATTTTTTAGCTCCTACAAATAAGTGAGAACATGCGAAGTTTGTCTTTATGCACCTTCCTTATTTCACTTAACATACTGTCCTGTATACACATGCCCTATTTTCTTTATCCATTCATCTGCTGATGGACACTTAGGTTGTTTTCAAATTATAGCTACTGTGAATAATGCTGCAATAAATATGGCAGTGTAGATATTTCCTTTCTATGGGCTCTATACCTAGCAGCAACATTGCTGGATCATATGCTAGCTCTTTTTTGAGATTTTTTTGTGGAACTTCTAAACTATTCTCTACAGTGGTTGAACTAATTTACATTTCCACCAATAGTGCACAAGGGTTTCCTCTTTACAACCTTGTCAGCATTTGTTATTACCTGTCATATTGATAAAAGCCATTTTTACTGGTATCCCATTGTAGTTTTGATTTGCATTTCTCTGATAATCAGTGATGCTGACAGTCTTTTCATATACCTGTCTGCCATTTGTATAGTCTTCTTTAGAGCAATATCTTTTTAGATCTTCTGCCCATTCTTAAATCAGATTATTGGATTTTTCCCCCTGTTGAGTTGTTTGAGCTCTTATATATATATATGTTGGTTATCAGTCCCTAGATGGTTTGCTCACAAATATTTTCTCTGATTCTGTGAGTTGTGTCTTCACTTTGTTGTTTCCTTTGCTGTGCAGAAGTGTTTGGACTTGATCCTGTTTTCCATCTGTGCTTTGTTTGCCTGTGGGGTATCAACAAATCAATAAAGTTTTGCTCACTCCAGTGTCCTGGAGTGTTTCCCCAGTGTTTATGTTTAGCAGTTTCATAGTTTGAGATCTTAGATTGAAGCCCTTAATCCATTTTGAAACATTCCCAGCACCTCAAAAATTACCTATGCTTTTGCAGGTAATTCTTCCCTCTGTACCTGCTTGCAGAACATTACGTATGTAATTTTTGTCTCTAGATAAATTTGAATTTCATAGAAATGTGCATTGAAATGAAATATTATATGCTCCTTTGTGTCCAGCTTTTTTCACTTAGTATATTGTTTATGAGACTTATTGATGTTGTTGCATGTGTTTTTTGTTGGTTGATAATTTTTATTGATAATTAGTATTCAAATGCATTATCTATTGCATACTATTGATGTGCATTTTACTTGTTCTTGTTTTGGATATGACAAATAAAGTTACTGTAAACGTTATGTGTAAGCCTTCTTGTACATATATTTTTAAAAATGTATATTTAAGTGTTGCCTAGTTTTGAGGCCATTTAATGGAACTTTTAGAATTTTTATTTGGTATTATATGGTGATGCAATTTGTGAAAAGAAATGTTAAATAATGCTGCCTTGTGCTACAAACTTGATAGTTTTTAGTAGCTATTTGTGGCTTCCTTAAGATTTCTCATTTATAAAACTTGCTACTGAAAAAGAAAAGAAAAATAAAAATTCACTTCTTTTGACAATCTGTATAATATATAATATTTGTCAAATTTATTTTTGCTTAGTACACTGAGGAAGATCCCTGCACAACGTTGAGTAGCAGCAGCAAAGGTTGACATCCTTAACTTGTTATACATTTTAGGTGGAAAGATACAGTATTTTGCCACTAGTGCTAGTTTGTGGTTTTATCAAATGCCCTTTATTAGCTTGAGGATTTTTCTTCTATTCTGAGTTTGTATAAATGAATGTTGAATTTTGTCAAATGCTTTTCTGCATCAAATGAAATCATTATATGCTTATTCATTTTGATTCTGTTTATATGGTGAAATATTGAATAAATCTTGCTTAAATAAACTTTACTTGGAGAATAGATAGCATATTTTTATCTTGTGGAACTTAATTTACTAATATTTTACTAGGAATATTTACATGTGTGCTCTTAAATGATAAGTCTATAATGTTTTTCTTATACTATAGTGTCTTGTTTGGTGTCCGATGGCAGCTAATGGCCCCATTAAATGAGTTGGGAAGTATTTTCTGCTTCCTTAATACACTTGGACATTTAGTCAACAATGAATGCTAAATTTTATTAGTTGCTCTTTTGAAATATTTCAGTTATTTTTTAGTATAAGTTATATGACAAATTTTGGACTCGACATATTATTTTCTTAATACACTAATGTATTCTGTTTGCTAACATTTCCTAATTTTTTAATCTTTGTATTCCTAATTAAGATTTGAAATTAGTGTCCTTTTGTGACATTAATATTTTTAGGTTTTACTATTAACTAGAATTATGCATATAAGTTAAAAGTGTTTTTCTTCTTAATTAAGGGTCTTACAGCAGAAATTTTATTAGCTGAATATAATTTGCTATGTCACATAGATTTAGTTTTGGCATGTACTTTATTTTCTACTTTTTATATTCTCTTTTGATTTCTTCTTTGATGCAATGTATAGTGTCCATTTAAATCATTAATTATATTAATTACTTTTTATTATCAACTCCTAAATATATTTTTCTTGACCACACAAGGTTGCTTGTAATATTGCACATATTTGGACTTTGTAAATGTGTTCTTTGTTTTCAATACATGGTCACATTTTGTTTCTGTTTTTGTTCTTTTGAGATACAGTCTCATTGTGTCACCCAGTCTGGAGTGCAGTGGTGTGATCTTCGCTCATTGCAACCTCTGCCTCCTGAGTTCAAGTGATTCCCTTGCCTCAGCCTCCCGAGTAGCTGAGATTACAGGCCCACACCACCATGCCTTGCTAATTTTTGTATTTTGAATAGAGGCTGGGTTTTGCCACTTTGGCCAGGCTGGTTTCGAACTCCTGGCCTAAAGTAATCACCCACCTTGGCCTACTAAAGTGCTGGGATTATAGGCATGAGCTACCATGCCTGGCTCATGGTCACATTTTGTATGAGTTTTATATGTATTTAACAAATGATGTATATTATCTCTATAAATACTAAAAAGATGTATCTATGTATGTTAATTTAAGATTATTGATTATATTATTTAATTTGTTTACATTTCAACTTCTTTTTTCTTGATCAGGTCTATCAAAATTTGAGCAAGGAATGTAGAAGTATCAGAATTTTCACCAAAATATGTTCAGAGATGTACATTTTTCATCAATGCAGCCTGGAACCTGATAAATCCCTTCAATTTGCAAGCTCCAGTTTTTCTTCAAGTAAGATAAATTTTTCTTCAATATTTTGTTTAAAAATTAGCTCTTCTTCACCTGTTTTTATTTATTATAATGGTATACATGCATTTTATGTATTCTGGCATCTATTTATATGTCTCACCATTTGTTTCATGATTTCTTTTTTGTTGTTTTGCTTTGGAAATATTTATTGCTTTTAATTTTCCTGATCACTAGCTCAGAGCTATATATGACTCATTCATGTAATTAGTTTTTATTTTGATTTTAAAAATTAAGCTTTAAATAATCTATCACACTGGACACTTTACTTAGTTGTAAGAAAAATGTCCTGTATTTACTTAAAATTGAATAACAAGTTTTACAAATTGATGATATTCTAAGAGCTGAGAATGAAAATATAATTTGTGATGAAATAAAGAAAAGAGAACAGCAAATGTATATCTCAGGACTTAAATACTTAACAGAAAAAAGAAATAATCCATGTAATAACCTATAGAAATGGCTTTTCATAGTGATAACATCAAATGCAAAAAGCCTAGAGACATTACAGCTCTGAAAATTCTATGAGACCAAGTTTAGAAATTCTGGCTTCTCTTCATTGCATTGAATAGATTCCATTGAGTTTGCCAAGGCTGTTCACTTTAAGAATACAGAATCATCAGGATATGGATGCTTTTCTAATGCATAGAAACAGCAGGCTGATACAGCCTCCACTTAGTATGCTAAAAGAAACCCTCACAAACTAAACTCAAAATTATGAATTTTCTGAGAATTTAAGCCTTCTCCGATTCTGATATTTTGGTTTGTGGTTTTACCTTATTTACCTGATCTCGCCAATGATAAAATCATGGTCTTTGGTACATATAAAATTTCTTCCCAAATCTAACAAATAGGACCACTTAATTTTTTTTTATGTCATTTCTCCTTGTAATTGAAAGGGAGGGGTAGTTATATATGTGTATTCAGCATGCTGTCTTTCAGTTTCTACATATTCTTTCTTTTTTTTAATTTTTAGTTACACTTTAAGTTCTGAGGTACATGTGCAGATTGTGCAGATTTGTTACATAGGTATGTACGTGCCATGGTGATGGTTTGCTACATCCATCCCAGTTATCTACATTAGGTATTTCTCCTAATGTTATCCGCCCTCAATTCACCCACCCCCTGCTATCCCTCCAGTATCCCAACAGGCCCCAGTGTATGATGTTCCCCTCCCTGTGTCCATGGGTTCTCATTGTTCAACACCCACTTATGAATGAGAACATGTGGTGTTTGGTTTCCTGTTCTTGTGTTAGTTTGCTGAGAATGATGGTTTTCAGGTTCATCCATGTTCCTGAAAAGGACATGAACTCATCCTTTTTATTGCTGCATAGTATTCCATGGTATACACATGTCACCTTTTCTTTGTCTAGTCTATCATTGATGGGCATTTGGGTGGGTTCCAAGTCTTTGCTATTGTAAACAGTGTCGCAATAAACATATGTGTGCATGTGTCTTTATAATAGAATGTTTTATAATCCTTCAGGTATATACCCAGTAATGGGATTGCTGGGTCAAATGGTATTGCTGGTTCTAGGTCCTTGAGTAATTGCCACACTGTCTTCCACAATGCTTAAACTAATTTACACTCCCACCGACAGTATAAAAGCATTCCTATTTCTCCGCATCCTCTCTAGCATCTGTTGTCTCCTGATCTTTTTAATGATCGCCACTCTAACTGGCATGAGAAGGTATCTCATTGTGGTTTTGATTTGCATTTCTTTAATGACCAGTGATAATGAGCTTTTTTCATATGTTTGTTGGCTACATATATGTCTTCTTTTAAAAAGTGCCTGTTCATATCCTTTGCCCACTTTTTGATGGGGTTGTTTGTTGTTTTCTTGTAAATTTGTTTAAGTTATTCTTACATTCTGGTTATTAGACCTTTTTCAGATGGGTGGATTGCAAAAAATTTTTCCCATTCTGTTGGTTGCTTGTTTACTCTAATGATAGTTTCTTTTGCTGTGCAGAAGCTCTTGAGTTTAATTAGATCGCATTGTGTATTTTTGCTTTTGTTATATTCTTAATACAATATTTTAGATTTGTCTGCTTCCAGAAACATGCCAAATATTTTCAAATTTTATTTGTTTTTTTTTTAATTTGGTTTTTCAGAGATACATGTAATCACTGATTTCCTCCAAAGACCTAGTTTAGATTTAAATGTTAATTATATCATTTTTCATTTTGAATTATTTTATTTTATAATACATGCCCTGGGGCTCTACAATCAGTAGGTGGCAAAGCCAGCCAAGACTGTGTTTTTCTTTTCAGGACAGCATGTGTCTCCAGGCCCCAAGTGCCATCAGAGAGCCAGGACTAGAGTCATAAACCTTAGACACCTACATGGTGTTCTGTTGTACTGCAGCTCAGCTAGTAGTAAAACTATAAGGTGCGATCCTTCCTACTCTTCTGTCCTACAGATACAGGAGCTGCACTGCATGGCCACCGCCACCACAGGCCCATAGGGAGTACTGCCAGGCTACTGCTCATATTCTCTTAAGGCCCAAAAGTTCTAAAGTCAGCTTGTGGTGAATGCTGCCTAGCCTAGGACTCACCCATGATTGCAGTGGGCTCTCTTCTGGCTCAGGGCAGGTTAGGAAATGCCATCTGAGAACCAAGTCGTAGAACTGGGGTCACCAAGACCCTGCTTGGTACTACCATACTGTGGTAGAGCTAGTACCTAAGGTGTAAGACAAAGTCCCATTTACTTTTCGATCCACTTTTCTCAAGCATAAGGAGTCTCCCCCATAGCCACCATGTCTGAGAATGTGCTGAGTCTAACTTGAAACAAGTCTCAGAGTCCCAGTCAAGACCCAACATGTACTACCTGAGTATTGTTGCTGGTTATTCAGGGCCCAAGGATCTTCAGTTAGCAGGTGACGTATTCTGCCAGGACTTGATCCTGCCCTTCAAAGCAGCAGGTTCCCTTGTGGTCAGGAATATGTCTAGAAGTATTATCCAAGATCTAGGGCCTGGAAAAAGGACCTTGCCAGTCTGACTGGTGCCATATTCTACTGTGGCTGAGCTGGAAGACAAAGTCTTCCCCAGTCTTCCCTCTCCTCTTTTCAAGTGAAAGAAAGGGGTCTCTTCTGGAGTCATCAGTTGTGCAGCCTAAAGCTTAGGGGAGGAGTAGTGCAATCCCTCCCATAGGTACCACAGCTGGTGTCTCAGTAGGTTGTGACCGACTCACCCCAGTTAACTGACTCTGAGCCCAGTTTAGCACTAGGATTTGCCTAGGAGTTATAGTCCTTGTGACCCAGATTGCCTGTCTAGTTTACTTAGATCCCCAGAGCCCTCCAGTCCAATGTGTCAACGTTTGCTGGAATTTAAGTTCCCTGCTAGGATGGGCAATTCCCCTCTGGCTATAGTTAGTTTAAATAAACACCCCATAGGAAGGTGTCCACTGAGTTTGGTCCAATTTTGGTTTCTACAGTAACAGGGAAGCACTGAGTTCAATGCAATGTCTAAAAATTACTGTGCTCTTCCTCTGCAAAGCACACAGCTTTTCTCTTTATGCTGCATGGCCTTTGCCAAGGGATTGGGGAGGGGTGGCATAGGAAATTCAAGACTGTTTTTCCTACTTTTTCAGTGCCCCCTTCAGTTATATGGAATTAAAACCAGGTATCGTGAGTGCTCACCTGATTTTTGGTTCTTATGAAGATTTTTTGTGTGTGTGGATAGTTGTTAAATTAGTGTCCTTGCAGGGGTAGTGATTGGTGGAGACTTCTAGTCTTCCATCTTGCTCCACGTCTCTCCCATTAATTTGGTTTAGTGCTGATTGGGGCATACATCATTTACTGAGAAATATACTGAACAAAATTTTTAGCTCAAAAAATTGTTAGTGTTTATAAAAGAATAATTAACTATTGCTCACTGTCATTTCTTATAAAAAACCTTTAGGAGATTGTTTTTGCTGATCAATATCATGAGGAAATATTTGTTTAGTTGTTTAGAGATTATGACATTTCAAGCTTTACCTGAAAGTTTCTTGTCAGAATGGTATTAACATTTGTGGTATAAGAATAAATACTGAGAAAATTTTAAAAAGTGACAAAAATGACACACTGGGGACACTGAAACACTCTACCTCATACAAATCACACCTGACATTACTTATTTATGCAGTTTGTTTGATTTGTTTAATTCCACACAAAATAAGTTATAATATTGAATTTAACATATATATATATATACTTTTGTTTGAAAAGTATATAATTTTTAAAAATTCATGTGAAAACCTCTAATCATATAGTAGAAATCAATAATGTGGTGCTGAAGATGCTGTTCAGTATCTTCAGATATCAAAGATGCTGAAAAAACAGTTGCAGTTTTTCATATGTTTAAAGAAGTACCAGTTTGTAAAGTCTGAAAGAGATAACTAGTCACTCCACCAAATGCAGGATATCAATGCAAGTTGATGAAAAACATGAAAAGTAAACAAGGAAACAATACCAATAAAAGAACACAATTATTTTCTAGTAACTGACTATGAAGAAATGGAAATGTATAAATTACTTGAAAAATATTCAAAATAATTATTTTAAGGTTGCTCTACAAATTTCAAGAGGAAATAGAGACAAATCCAAATCAGAAATACAGTTCCTAAAAAGCAATAAGTTTAACAGAGCAAAGGAAATCATAAAAAATATAAATCTTAGAGCTGAAGAATAGAGTCAAATGAAAAATGTAATAGATAACATTAAAAGCAACCTTTATTAAGCTGAAGAAAGAACATGTGAACTAGAATCAGATAAGAATTAAGAAAAAAAAGGAATACAGACATTCTACAAGGTTTATATCACCTGAGGCCAGGAGTTCCAGACCAACCTGACCAACATGGAAAAACCCCATCTCTACTAAAAATACAAAAAATTAACTGTGTATAGTGGTGGATGCCTGTAATCCCAGCTATACAGGAGGCTGAGACAGGAGAATAACTTAAACCAAAGAGGCAGAGGCTGCAATGAGCCAAGATTTCGTTGTTGCCCTCCAGCCTGGGATCAAGAGGAAAACTCCAACTCCAAAAAAAGAAAAAAAAAAAAAAGAGAGGGAGAGTTTTTAAATGTTCTTACCATAACAAGCATTAAGTATGTGATGTGATGGTTACTTAGGTTGTAGTTTCATAATGTATCCATAGAGCAGAACCTGTTGTACATCATAAATATTCACAATATTTTTTAAAAAGTAGATACCTTGTTATTTCTCACTGAATCATGAATGACATGGGCTTAACCTACTGACACACTCTGACATGTAAAAAATGAAATCTGGAGTTTGTTTAAATAGAACAGACTGCTTGTTCATTGACGTAATCTATTTTTACATTTTTTTCACTTGTAGCCAAGCGTGCATTTTGCTATTTTTGTCTGAAGACTGATTAATAAAATCCACCTTTCTCTTTTTGCCAGTTATGCACTGAGTATTGCTAAAAACAAAAATATTCCCTCAATTGTATGCTTCCTTAGTAGTTTAAGACCATCCTATATAAAATATTTACTCAGAGAGCCCAACTTAAATAGATGATATAATGTAAAAAGAGAGTGGGTAACATTTGGCTCTGCTATCTTCTTGAGGGAAAACATATTGAAGAATTTATCTATCATATTATTACCACCTCTTGTCAATACACCACTTATTTCAGAGAATTTCAGGGCATAAACATCCTTGGAAATTATCTTCTCCAGCATTGTCAAAATAGTCTGAACACTGAGACAATGTTTCTACAAAGATTTATTCAATTTATGCTCCATTACATACCAGAACAGGATCTTCTGTTCTTCAAGAAGCAGTCAAACTGTTTGATAAAACATCCTTATAGTAAACTGCCATGTTTGTTCCTGGAAATTTGTCTCACTTATGCTCTCTAAACCAACAAAGAACAAATTCACATAGTTCTTCCTCTGCATGACATTCTTAGAGATCCTTGTAGATAGACAGCAGTTCTTTCAAAGTTCATCTACATGTTAATTCTTTCTTGTCCTTTTATGTTTTTCATTTGATTTTAATAACACTCACCATCCTGTTAACTTTATGTGACTGCAATCTATCATGTGAGAACCTCTCTTAAAATATTACAAGAAGTGGGCACATAATTCCACCATGTAAGATTTAGTTAAGGCAGGAATTATTTTTAGTAATCTGACCAGTTTTTCACTTTTAATGTAGTTCAGCATGCTATTTCCATTTTGAACATTTTTGAAATCATGTCAAATGTGGGGGTTTATATTTAATACTACCGGGTTCATTGCACACTAAATGCTATTTTTTTTAAATTTACTACTTCTTTTAGACTCAACAAAATTATCCCCATCTGTTATTGCCAAATTTTATCTTAGATCTCTTTATCATTTCAAGCCTGTTGATGTCATTTTTAAATGTAAAGGAATCATGTAATATATTTCTCTTTATATTTTTATCTTCATCCCCCCTCACCTTTTTCTTGTTCCAAATGGTTTTACTGGGGTTTTCAACTGTACAATCCTACCCTTCTACCACAGATTTTGTTTTTTAAAATTCTGGGTTTTGAACTCATTCACCTGTTCTTTCAATTCTGTAAAATAATGTATATCCCCAGTAATTTTATTTCTAACTCAATTTCATTCAATACAGATTGCCTTCCAACCAAGAATTCTAATCGTTTTGTATAACACTCAGTTTAACATCCACCAAAAAATTGCTTATTAAAATTAAAAAATTACTTTATATCCATCACAGATCAAAACACATGCGTCAACTGCTTATGTAGGCTCATCACTACTAACGTAGGCTTTGTTTTTTCTGAGAACTGTGTTAGTCATTTAGACAAACAACTTTGTTTCCTGGAATATAGTTTAATTTTTAATTTTTAAATTTTTAATCTGTGTGCATACACAGTATGTGTATATATTCATGTGGTACTTGAGATGTTTTTATACAGGTATGCAATGCAAAATAAGCACATCTAGGAGAATGGATCATCTATCCCTGCAATCATTTATCCTTTGAGTAGAATCAAGTTATTACTGACTACAGTCACCCTATTGTGCTATCAAATACTAGGCCATATTCAGTCTATTTTTCTTGTACCCATTAAGTATCTCCACCTCCCTGAAAGCACCTCACCACTTTTCCCAAACTCTGATAATCATCCTTCTATTCTCTATGTCCTTGGGTTCAATTGTTTTAATTTTTAGATTCCTAAAATGAATGAGAACATATGATTTTTATGTTTCTGTGCCTGGCTTGTTTCACTTAACCAAATGATCTTCATTTCCAACCATGTTGTTGCAAATAACTGGATTTCATTCTTTTTTATGGCTGAATAGTACTTCATTGTGTATATGTACCATGGTTTCATAATTCATTCAGCTGTTGATGGACATTTAGGCTGCTTCCAAATCTTAGCCATGAAAACAGTGCTACAAAAATCATAGGAATGCAGGTATCTCTTTGACATACTGATTTCTTTTCTTTTGTATATATACTCAGCAGTGGGATTGCAGAATCATATGGAAGGTCAATTTTTAGTATTTTGAGGAACCTTCAACCTTTTTTACACCAGTTGTTGTACTAATTTACATTCTCACCAATAGTGAACAAGGTTTCCGTTTTCTGCATATGCTTGCCAGCAGTTGTTACTGCCTGTCTTTTGGATGTAAGTAATTTTAACTGGGGTAAGATGATATCATATTGTAGTTTTGATTTGCATTTCTCTGATGATCAATGATGTTGAGCACTTTTCATATACCTATTTGCCATTTATATATCTTCTTTTGAGAAATGTATATTTAAATATTTTGCTCATTTTTTAAATCGGCTTATTAATTCTTTTCCTGTAGAGTTGTTTGGATTCCATATATAGTCTGGTTATTAATTCCTTGTCAGAGGAGTAGTTTGTAAATATTTTCTTCCATTGTATGGGTTGTCATTTCACTTTGGATTGTATCCTTTGCTGTGTAGAATCTTTATAACTTGATATGATCCCATTTGTCCATTCTTGCTTTGGTTGCTTGTGCTGGTAGGTTATTGCTCAAGAAATTGTTGCCCAGATCAATATCCTGGAGTGTCCCCATTTTTTTGTAGTGGTTTTATTATTTGAGATCTTACATTCAAGGCTTTAAATGATTTTGATTTTATGTTTATACATGGTGAGATATAGGGGTCTAGTTTCATACTCCTTTATATGGACATCCAGTTTTCCCAGCAACATTTATTGAAGAGACTGTTTTCTTCCCCATGGATGTTCTTGACACCTTTGTCAAAAATGAGTTCACTGTAAGTATGTGGATTTGTTTCTCAGTTCTCTGTTCTGTTCCATTGGTCTTCATTTCTGTTTTTAATGCCAGTGCCATGCTGTTTTGGTTACTAAAGCTTTGCAGTATAATTTGAAATCAGGTAATATTATTCCTTCAGTTTTGTTCTTTTTCTCAGGATAGCTTTGATGAGTCTATGTCTTTTTTGGTTCCATATAAATTTAGGATTTTCTTTTTCTATTTCTGTGAAGAATGTCATTGGTATTTTGAAAGTCATTGCATTGAATCTGTAGTTTAACAAGTAAAGGTGTTTCAACAATATTGTTTTTCCCACTATATCAACATGGAATATATTTTTATTTTTTTGTGTGCCCTCTTTAATTTCTTTCATTAAAGTTTTGTGGTTTTCTTGTGGAGAGCTTTCACTTCTTTAGTTAATTCCTAGGGATTTAATTTTATTTGTGTATATTGTAAATGGGATTACTTTTTAAATTTCTTCTTCAGAGTATTAACAATTTGCATATAGAAACACTACTGATTTTTGTATTTTAATTATATATCCTGCAATTTACTGAATTTTTCAGTTCTAATAGTTTTTCTGCAGAGTCTTTGGGATTTTCCAAATATAATAGCGTATCATCTGCAGGATAATTGGAATTCTTTCCTGCCAATTTGGATACCCTTTATATGTTTCTTTTGACTGATTGCTTTAGCTAAGATTTCCAGTTCTTTGTTGAATAACAGTGGTGAGAGTGGGCATGCTTGTTGTGTTCAGCATCTTAAAGGAAAGGCTTTCATTTTTCTCCCCATTTAGTATACTACCTGTGAGTCTTTTGTGTACAAATTTTATTTTGTTGAGGTATTTTCTTTCTATGTGCATTTTTTAAGGGCCTTGAAGATATACTGAATTTTATTAAATGTCTTTTCAGCATCAATTGAAATGACCATATGATTTTTATTCTTCATTCTGTTGATATTGCAAATCTGATTGATTTGCATATGTTGAACCATACTTGCATTCCTGAAATAAATCTAACTTTGTCCTGATGAATGATTTTTCTAATGTATTGTTGAATTCTTTTTAATAGTGTTTTGCTGTGGAATTTTGCATCAATATTGATCAAAGATACGGGCCTGTAGTTTTCTATTTTTTTTTTTCTTTTGGATGTATCTTTGTTACGTTCAGGTGTTAGAATAATACTGGCCTCATAGAACCAGTTTGAACATATTCCCTCCTCCTATATTTTTCAGAATAGTTGTAGTACGATTGGTATTAGTTCTTTAAATGATTGGTAGAATTAGCAGTGACATCATCAGATCATGGGCTTTTCTTTACTTAGAGAATTTTATTACAGCTTTGATCTTGTTACTTACTGTTCCATTCAGGTTTTGAATTTCTTCGTGGTTCAATCTTGATAGGTTGTATGTGCCTAGAAATTAATTTATTGTAGATTTTCCAATATGTTGGCATATAGTTGTTCATGGTGGCCAATAATTATTCTTTAAATTTCTGTAGTATCTGTGGTAATGTGTCCTTTTTTAAATTTTTATTTTATTTATTTGGATTTTGTCTCCTTTTTTTCATAGTCTGGCTAAAGTTATTTCAATTTTAACTGTTCAAAAACCAGCTTTTTGTTTTATTGATATTTTGCATAGTTTTAGAATTTAAATTTCATTTATTTTCGCTTGGATTTTTTTTCTTTTTTTCTTCTACTAATTTTGGGTTTGGTTTTCTCTTGCTTTTCTAGTTCTTTCAGATGCATTGTTAGAGTGTACATTTGAAATTTTTTCTCTTTTTTGATGTAGGAACTTATGAACTTTCTTCTTAATGCTCTATCTGTTGTATCCCATAGGTTTTGGTATGTTGCATTTCCATTATCATTTCTTCTGAGAAATTTTTCAAATTCCTTCTTAAATTTTTCATTGACCACTGGTCATTAAGGAGCATACTTTTTTTTATTTTCATGTATGTGCATAGTTCCCAAACTTCCTCTTGTTTTCAATTTCCCGTTTTATTTATTCGTATTAAGAAAAGACACTTGATATTATTTCAGATTCTTCGAATGTTTTGAGACTTGTTTTGTGATCTAACATATGGTCTGTCTTTGAGAAGGATCCATGTGCTGAGAAAAAGAATATGTATGCTGCAGCTCTTGGATGAAATGCTCTGTAAATATCTATTATATACATTTGGTAGATAATACAGATCAAGTCCAATGTTTCTTTGTTTATTTTCTATCTCTAAGATTTGTCCAATGCTGAAAGTGGGATGTTGAAGTCTCCATCTATTATTGTACTGGGGCCTATCTCTCTTGTTAGTTCTAATAATATTTCCTTTATATATTTGGATGGTCCAGTGTTGGGTGCCCATACATTTCAAATTGTTTTATCTCTTGCTGAATAGATCCCTTTGTCATTATATACTGACCATTTTTGTCTCTTTCTATAGTTCTGGTCTTAAAACTATTTTGTTTTATGTAAGTGTAATGACTCCTGCTCTTTCTTGGTTTCAGTTGGCCTGAAATATCTTTTTTTCATCCCTTTATTGTCAGTCTATATGTGATTTTGTAAATGAAAGGTGTTTCCTTTAGGCAACAGATCCACAGGTCTTTTCTTTTTATACATTCAGCCAGTTTATGTCTTTTAATTGGAGAGTTTAGAACATTTACATTCAATATTATTGATAAGTAAGATCTCACTCATGCCATTTGTAATTTTTTTCCCCATTGTTTTATTGCATTATGTTTTCCTTTTGTCTTTCTCTAGTGAAGGTGATTTTTCTCTGGTGATATAACTTAACTTTCTGCTTTTTATTTTTTTGTGTATTAAAAGTATGTTTTGGGGTTGAAGCTGACATAATGCTTGAAAATATTATCTTATAACTCTTTATTTTAACCTGATGTCAACACGTTTTACATAAGTAAACATGCAAAAGAAAGCTAATAAGAACTCTATGCCTTAACTTCATCTCTCCTTCTTTTTAACTTTTTATTTTTTCTATTTATACTTACTGTAGTATGTCTTGAAAAGTTGTTGTTACTATTTTTGATTGGTTCAATATATTATTTTTCATTTTGTCTTTCTACTTGGATATGAGTAGTTTACACACTACAGTTGCAGTGTTATAATATTGTGTGTTTTTCTGTGAACTTTTACCAAGTGAATTTTGTACCTTTAGGTGATTGTTTATTGCTCATTAGTGTCCTTTTTTTATGATTGAAGTATTCCCTTGTGCATTTCTTGTAGGACATATCTGGTGTTGATGAAATTCCTCAGTTTCTGTTTGGCTAGGAATGTCTTTATTTCTCCTTAATATATGAAGAATATTTTCTCTGGATATCCTGTTCTAGGGTAATAGTTTTTGTTTTGCTTTGTTTCTCCTTCAGCACTTTAACTACATCATTCTACTCTCTCTTAGCCTGAAATATTTCCAGTGAAAACTCTCCTGCCAGACTTATTGAAGCACCATTGTATGTAACTTGATAATGTTCTCTTGGTGCTTTTAGGAATTTTTTTTTATTCTTGACCTTTAAGAGTTTGATTACTAAATAGTCTTCTTTAGGTTAAATCTGTTGGTGTTCTGTAATCTTCTCATACTTTAATACTGCTATCTTTCTCTAGGTTTGGGATGATTTTTGTTATTATTATTTTGAATAAACTTTCTACCCCTATCTCTTTCTGTAACTCCTTTTAAAGGTAAATAATTCTTAGATTTGCCCTTTTGAGGTAATTTCTAGATCTTACATAGAAATGCTTTATTGTTTTATATTCTTTTTTTATCTTGTCTTCTCTGAGTATGTATATTGAAATAGCCTATCTTCAAGCTCACTAATTCTTTCTCCTGCTTGATCAGTTCTACTATTAAGAGACTCTGATGCATTCTTTAGCATGTGTATTGCATTTTTCAGCTCCAGAATTTCTGGATTATTTTTAATTTTTAATTATTTCAGTCTCTTTGTTAAATATATCTGATAGTATTCCAAACTTCTCTGTGTTATCTTAAATTTCTCTGAGTTTCCTCAACACAGTTATTTTGAATTTTCTATCTGAAATGCCACATACCTCTGTTTTGGGATGTTGATTTGAGATCTTTCTAGCTTTTTGATGTGGGTATTTAGTGCTACAAATTTCTAAATTTTCCCCTTAACACTGCTTTAGCTGCCTCCCAAAGATTCTGGTACATTGTCTCTTTGTCCTCATTAATTTCAGAGAACTTCTTGATTTCTACCTTAATTTTCTTATTTACCTAGAAGTCATTTTGAAGCAGGTTGTTCAATTTCCATGTAGTTGTGTAGTTTTGAGTGAGTTTCTTAATATTTAGTTCTAATTTGATTGTGCTGTGGTCTGAGAGACTGTTTGTTATGATTTCAGTTATTTTGCATTTGTTGAGAAGTATTCTACTTCCAATTATGTGATCAATTTTAGAGTATGTGCCATTTGGCACCAAGAAAAATGTATATTCTGTTGTTTGGGGTATGAATTCTGTAGATATCTATAGGTTGTTTAGAAGCAGAAGTCATTTAGAAGCAGGTTGTTCAGTTTCCATGTAGTTGTGTAGTTTTGAGTGAGTTTCTTAATATTGAGTTCTAATTTGATTGTGCTGTGCTCTGAGAGACTGTTACAATTTCAGTTATTTTACATTTATTGAGGAGTATTCTACTTCCAATTATGTGATCAATTTTAGAGTACATGCCATTTGGTACCAAGAAAAATATATATTCTGTTGTTTTGGGATATGAGTTCTGTAGATATATATAGGTTCCATTTTATCCAGAGTTGAGTTCAAGTACTGAATATCCTTTTTAATTTTCTGTTTTGATGATCTGTCTAATATTGACAATGGGGTATTGGGTCTCCCACTATTATCACGTGGGAGTCTAAGTCTCTTTGTAGGTTTTAAAGAAGCTGTTTTATTAATCTGGGTGCTCCTGTATTGAGTGCATATATATTTAGGATAATTTGCTCTTCTTGTTGAATTGATCCCTTTACCAGTATGTAGTGCCCTTCTTTATTTTGACTTTGTTGGTTTGAAGTCTGTTTTGTAGAAACTATGCAACCCCTGCTTTTTTCTCCTTTTCACTTTGTAAATTTTCTTCCATCCCTTTATTTTGAGCCTATGTGTGTCTCTGCATGTGAAATGGGTCTCTTGAACACAGCACACAAATAGTTCTTGTCTTTTATCCAGTCTGCCATTCTGTGTCTTTTAATTGGGGCATTTAGTCCATTTGCATTTAAGGTTAATATCATTATGTATGAATTTGATCCTGTCAGCATGATGCAGTCTGGTTAATTTTGCAGACTTGTAAATGTAGTTGCTTCATAGTGTCATTGGTGTGTACTTCAGTGTGTTTTTGTAGTGACTGGTAACAGCTTTTCTTTTCTATATTTAGTGCTTCCAGATTAAGTTATACTGGCTTCAAAAATTTTTTTAATATAATCACAGAAATCACATAACTATTTCCACAGTAAAAAAATTTATTAGGCATAACTAAGTCAAATTTGACTTGTAATTCAAATTTCAGTATTGCATATAAATACAAAAGGAATAATTAACTTATTAGTAATAAAGCAGGGTTAATATAAATTATTTTTTTAACAGTATAGATATATAATATATAATCTTTTATAAAATGACTATGCATTTATAAAATGATTGTGCATTCTGGTAAAGTAGTTTTGACTTGTTTTCCATGAAATATGCTCAAGTGAAAATTTTTATGTAATCAAGAATTTAGCGCAGGATCTTTATTTCCACAGAACAAGTACATTTATTTTCTTCATGTTAGCATAACATGTTTTATTCATTTTAAAATACTCTATGCAATTTATAGAGAACACTGAAATGGGCAAACAGATAGTATTAAAGTCACCCAACATGTTATTATTTTAAAAGTAAATAACTATGCTTTAAAAAGCAGTGACAGTAGAATTTACAATAAAGTTATCTTTCAAGCTTACTTATATTAAGGCCTGATGCATTTTGCAAATTAAGTATGCATTTTGCAAATTAAGTATACACACACACACACACACACACACACTTAATATGTTAATATATGAATGACAATATTTTCTAAAATGTATAAAAATGTTATACTACAGTATAAGTATCTATTATACTTGATAAATTCATTGTTACTATGGAAATATTTTTCAATTTATAATTCATAGTCTGTGCACATCATACTTTGATTTTGTTTGATTTTTTGGTCTCCTACTAGTGAGTTGTGTTTTCTCTGCACAGGTATGTCAACAACATAATTTCTATGATTTCCATATAATTAAAATTGTAAAAATGAAGTTAATTAGTGTGGTAGGCAGAATTCTAAGATGGCCTCCTAATTTTTGCTCCTTTAAGCCCCTGATTATATTACATGGCAAAGGGATTGTGCTAATGTAATTATGGTTTAGTTGACTTTGAGTTAATAAAAAGAGATTATCCAGTTGGGCCTAACCTAGTCAGTCACATGAGCCCTTCAAAAGCAGGGTTTTTTTTTTTTTTTTGACTGTTTTAGGAGAAGTCAGAGAGATTCGAATAATGAGAATTCTGCTGAAGGAAGGGTTTCTATTGCTGTGACAGTGAAGGCCACAGGTCAAAGATCTAACAGTGACCTCAGAGGCAAAAGTGGTCCCTAGCTGTCAATCAGCAAGAACATAAAGACAGTAGTCCTATCACCATAAAGTAATAAATTCTGCTAACAACCTGAAGAAAAAAACCTGGAAGTAAGATTTTTCCAAAACCTCAGGATGAGAACTCAGACAAGCTAATACCTTGTTGTCAGTCTTGTGATACCCTGAACAAACAATCCAGTCATATACTACCTATAATCTTGACCTACTGAAACTCTGAGATAATAAACGGGTGTTATTAAAATTTCTAAATGTATAGTAATTTGTTAAGCAGCAGTAGACAACCAATACAATTAGTAAAATTTGCTTGATAGGTTGATGAAATCTAACACTTTCAATGAGACAGGTTTAAGAGCTCTGACAAGTAGGCTGGTTTATATTAGGTTTTGCAAGAGTAATTGCGCTTTTTGCCATTACTTTTCATGGAGAAAACTGCAATTATTTTTGCACCAACCTAATAACAGGGGTCCCCAACCCCTGGGCAGCAGACCAGTACCGGTCCTCTCTGTGGCCAATTAGGAACCAGGCCACACAGCAAGAGTTAAGTGGCCCTGAGAGAACATTACCACCTGAGCTCCACCTGCTGTCAGATTAGTGGCTGAGCTCCACTTCCTATCAGATCAGTGACAGCATTAGATTCTCATAGAATTGTAAACTCTATGGTGAAATGTGTAAGTAAGAGACTTAGGCTGCGTACTCCTTATGAGAATCTAACTGATGTCTGATGATCTGAGGTGGAACAGTTTCATACTGAAACATCCCCTACCCCCTCCGTCAAGTTTTCCATGAAACCCATCTCTGATGCAGGAGGTGAGTGCACCTACTGCTGTGTATCTAGCAATAGAAAATAACAGGCCGCAGACTGGAGTGGCACTGTTCTGCTTCCCCCAGGCGCGGGGACCCCTGCTATAAACTAGTGTACTTGTTTTGTCAGTGCTCTTAAACCTGTCTCACTGAAAGTGTGAGGAGGCTTCATCAACCTATCAAGTAAATTTTACTTCTTGTATTGTGTACCACTGGTTTATGGGACTCAGTTGCCTGAAGGCAATTAGGAAGATGAGGAGGTTAGAATGGGATGAAGCAGGGCCCAAAGAAAGGCTTCTCTAGGTCTGAATTTTATTCAGATCCTCACATGAATATAGATGACTTATTTGTATTTGGAGAATTATAGAATCTTCCTGGAAAAATTTCTGCGAGTAAAAATTATCTTTATAGCTATTAAATGACTGGAAGACATTACAGACTAACAGGTCTTTTTTCTATGGGCAGTTACTGAGGAAACAGAGAAAACAGATCAAACAATAATTTCACACATCATTAATGACAAACCTAAATACAGATGAAAAGTGAAGGGGCTCAAAGAGGGAAATTTGCCAAAGTTGATGGGGAAAAGAAAAGCATCCTAGAAAGAGTCATAGAAAGGGAACATTATCAAAGCCATCTCGAAACCAGGGAAAAAATTATGTTTATATTTTAACAGAGACCTACAGCACCTCAATAAAGGAAAATGGTTATTGGAAATTTTTTCAAGCTTTGTAGTAGATGCAGGAGTAACATTTTGGGACTCCCTCTGAGCCACACTTTATAGGAGATGTCTACAGCTAAGGTTTGCACCTGTACAGTCTTAGAGAGCTTCATTTTACTAACACTGGCAAAATATATTATGTTTATATTTGCAATGTAATATGCATGTAAAATATAGATGACATATACTAATATTTTTAAAATTTCAGTCATATTTAGATATGTCTTCTTTCTGAGAGTTTTTATTCTTTCACTTTCTCACTAGTTTTAAATATTCTAGTTATAAGAATTTATTTAATTAGCCTTCTCATTGTATCTTCTGAATAATATTAACTGTCATTTCTATCTTTATTTTTGCTCTACAGTTTCTTTGGACTGGGGAGGGTTTGTCATTCAAATTTTATAATTTGACAAGTTTGAATACATGACTAAAATTTTGTATTCTTTTTAAGAAGGAAAGCATTTGTAAGTCCATGGATTTTCATCTTAGTAAAGTATGACTATTCTACAAATACTGAGCTACAACTTCATTATTATTATTTTTCAGATATATTTTCCACTTGCCCTGAGATATAATCATTTAACTGCAGAACTGTTGAAAAGTTTTCTTACTAACGGTGAACTCTGAGTCAAGACTTATTGACAAAACTAATACAGATATGCAGACATCTGGGCAAAGTGGATATCTGGAAAAACTGCCAAGATGAGAATGTGAAAAGAACTTGGCAGTATGGAAACAGAAGTAAAGTCACACAATACATTCACACTTTCAAATCAAGCCAAGATTTTTCAGTTATGACTATTTGAAGCACCCTTATCTGAAAAATTGCCTGAACCTATCTATTCCAGATTTAGTTCACTTCTTGAAGAAATAAGAAAATGAACTCAAAAAACAAATTCAATTCTTTATTGAGTAGACAAAGACAGAGATATTAGACCATTAAGGGGAATCAAGGTAGATAATTATGTTTAAAGGGAAATTTCTTCTCTTTTGCTAAAGTACCAGGAAAGAAAACAGTCATCTCCGCAGTCAGTCCAGATGCTTTCACCAAAATGCTAAAAACATAAACAAAAATCATCTGAGAAGAGATTATCTGAAAATGAGAAATCTGATTAAAGCACTTTGATGTTAAGTATAATTTTTTTTTTACCAAGTACTCCAAGTGAGTTTTTCCAATAATTAATTACTAGCATCAAAGCAAAATCTTCTCGATGTGCCAGATACAATCTTTCACTCTATCAAAAATAGAAAGGAAAAATTAACTTATACTTTATTATATATTTTACACTCTTATTTTCTTGGTACCAAAGACAGAGTCTAATAAATCTTTAGAATAAACGTTTGGTTCAATACCTCAAAATATGTGTTTGAAAGGTTTCATTTATCTCTGAATATTGACTCTAATTCTGACGGAAACGTAATACTTAAATATACTTCAATATTTAGTAGACTATCTCTCAGAACTTGGAAATCAAATTACTGTTTTCAAGAAAAGTTAGAGAGTGTACTCAAATATTTTCTCAAAATACAGGGATACCTGGGAGATACTAAAGGTTCAGTTCCAGACCTCCACAATAAACAAATGTTGCAATAAATCCAGTTATATAGTTTTTTTACATTCTCAAGTCAGAGAAAAGTTATGTTTACCCTATACTGTATACTAGTAAGTGTGCATCAGCAGTCTTCAAAAACAATGGACATACCTTAATTAAAAGCACTTTACTACTAAAAAGCCTCATATTCATCTGAGCTTTCAGTGAGTCATAATCTTTTTGCTAATGAAGGATTATTCCTCAATGTTGATGGCTGTTGACTAAGTGGTGGTTGATGAAAGTTGGGTGGCTTTGGCAATTTCTTAAAATAAGACAACGATGCACATTGCCACATTGATTGACTCTTCTTCTTATCAAAGATTTATCTTCATGCTATCTTCATGCTATGTTCATTGGTAGCATTTTACCCACAGTAGAACCTTTTTCAAAATTGAAGTTGACCCTTTCCAACCCTGCCTGCTTTATCAATCAGGTTTATGTAATAGTCTAAATCCCTTGTTGTCATTTGAGTAATGTGCAGAGCATCTTTACCAGAAATAGATTCTATCCAATAAACCATTTTCTTTGTTTTTCCATAAGAAGCAGCTATTCATCCTCTAAGTTTTATCATGAGATTATACTAACTCAGTCTCATCTTCAGGCTCTACTTCTAATTCTTGTTCTCTTGCTATTTTCACCATATATAGTTACTTCTTCCATTGAAGTCTTGAATCTTGAGAAGTCATCCATGAGAGTTAGACTCAGCTTCTTCCAAATTCCTGTTAATACTGATATTTTGACCTAGTGTCAATAATCACGGGCATTCTTAATGTCACTCAGAATAGTGAACTCTTTGCAGAAGGTCTTCACTCTCCTTAGCCCAGATCCATCAAATAAATCACTATCTATAGTAGCTATAACCTTACAAAGTGTATTTCTTAAATAAATACTTGGAAGTTGAAATTACTTATTGATACTTGGACTGCAGAATGGATACTGTGTTAGCAGGCATGAAAATAGCATTAATCTTTTTGTACATATCTGTAAGAACAGAACTCTTGGGTGACTAGGTGCATTGTCAATGATCAGTAATATTTGAAAAGAATCTTTTTTTTTATCTGACCAGTAGATCTCAACAGTAGGCTTGAAATATTCAGTAAACCATTAAGTAAACAGATATGTTGTCATCCAGGCTTTGTTATTCCATTTATAGAGCACAAGCAGAATAGATTTAGTCTAATTCTTAGGGGCTCTAGGAGTTTTTGAATGGTAAATAAACATTATCTTTAAGTTAGCAGCTGCATTAACCCCTAATAGGAGAGCAGTCTGTCATTTGGAGCTTAGAAGCCAGGTATCACCCTCTCCTTTCTAGCTATCAAAGTTCTAGATGACATTTTCTTCTAGCACAAGGCTGTTTCATCAACATTGAGACTTTATTGTTGAGTGCAGCCATCTTCATCAATGAGCTTAGCTGGATTTTCTGGATAACCTGCAGCCTCTACACCGTAACTTGCTGGTTCACTTTTCACTTTAATGTTATGGAGATGGCTTCTTTCCCTAAACCTCATGAGCCAATCTCTGCTAGCTTCAAACTTTTCTTCTGCAGCTTCCTCACCTCTCTCAGCCTTCAGTGAATTGAATTGAGTTGGGGCTTTGTTCTGGATAAGGCTTTGACTTAAGAGGATGTTGTGGTTAATTTGATCTTCTATCTAGAATACTAAAACTTTCTCCATATCAGTGATAAGGCAGTTTCACTTATCATTTTGTGCTTACTGGAGTAGCGCTTTATATTTCCATCAAGAACTTTTCCTTTGTATTCACAACTTGACTAACTGACACAAAAGGCCTGGCTTTTGGCCTGTCTCAGCTTTGACATGCGTTCCTCACTAAGCTTAATCATTCTTAGCTTTTGATTTAAAGTGTGTCCAGAGTGAGTTTTCTTTTCACTTGATTACCTAGAGGTCATTGTAGGACTATTACTTGGCCTAATTCCAATCTTGTTGTGCCTGAGGGAATAGGGAGGTCCAATGAATGGGAGATGGGGAAATGCCTTGTTGGTGGAGCAGTCAGAACACAAAAGACACTTATCAGTTAAGTTCAGAGTCTTATATGAGCACAGTTTGTGGTGCCCAAAATAATTAAAATAAGAACAACACAGATCACTGATCATAGATCACCATACAGATATAATAATAAAATTTGAAATATTGTGAGAATTACTAAAATGTGACACAGAGACATGGACTAGCATGTGCTGTTGGAAAAGTGGCACAGATAGACTTGCTCGATCCAGATTATCACAAACCTTCAGTTTGTAAAAATTCAATATCTGCAAAGTACAATAAACTTAAGCATATACAATAAGTTAAGACCGTACTAGTTTTTCATGGTTGCTGTAACAAACCACCACAAACTGAGTGGCTTGATATATCAGAAATTTATTATCTCCCATTTCTAGTGGTTAGAAGTTTAAAATCAAGGGGTTGGACATGTTGTTTTCTATGTGTTTGATTAAGCTAATTAACATATCCATAACCTCACCAATTTGTAATTTTTTGTGTGTGATAACAATGTTAAAAATCTATTTTAGCAATTTTGAAATATACATTCTTCCTGTGTTCACCATACAGCTTTATCGAATCTTTTTGTAATGTACATAATAATCAAAATATCACATTGTACTCCATAAATATACATAATTATTATTTGGCAATTAAACATGAAAAAATCAGTTTCTTTTTATTTAAAAAAGAGAATGGTTTGTTTCTTCTAGAGGGCTCTGAATGAGTCTGTCTCATTCCTTTCTCCCATGTTCATGTGGTTGTCATCAGTTCTTGGTGACTCTTGGCTTGTAGATGCATGTCTCCAATCTCTGTATCTGTCATCATTTGGCATTCTTCCTGTGTGTCTTTGTCAAGATTTCCCTTTTGTTGTAAGAGCAGCAATAATTGAATCAGAGAATGCTCTGACCTAATGATATGGTTTGGCTGTGCCACACCCAAATCTCATCTTAAATTGTAGTTCCCATAATCCCAATGTATCATGGGAGCAACCCAGTAGGAGGTAATTTAGTCACGGGGGGCAGTTATCCTCATGCTATTCTCATGATAATAAGTTCTCAGCAGATCTGATTGTTTTATAAGGGTCTATTACCTGTTTTGCTTGGGACCTCTCCTTGCTGCCACCATATGAAGAAGGTTGTGTTTGCTTCCCCTTCCATCATGATTGTAAGTTTCCTGAGGCCTCCCCAGTGCTGTGGAACTGTGAGTCAATTAAATCTTTCTTCTTTATAATTTACACATCATCATGGGAATGTCTTTATTATCATCATGGGAATGGACTAATATAACTTTATTATCATCATGGGAATGTCTTTATTATCATCATGGGAATGGACTAATATGACTTATATGACCTAATTGAAACTTGGTTTACATTTGCAAATACTGTATTTCTTATTTTATTCTTTCTTATTTATGTATTTATGTATGTATTTATTGTACTTTAGGTTCTGGGGTACGTGTACACATCATGCAAGATTGTTGCATAGTACTTACATGGCAATATGGTTTGTTGCCTGCATCCCCCTGTCACCTACATCTGGCATTTCTCCCCATGTTATCCCTCCCCGACAACCCCACCCTCCTGCAGTTCCTCCCTTGGCCCCCACCAACAGACCCTAGTGTGCGATGCTCCCCTCCCTGTGTCCATGTGTTCTCATTGTTCAACACCTGCCTATGAGTGAGAACATGCAGTGTTTGATTTTCTGTTCTTATTTCAGTTTGCTGAGAATGATGGTTTCCAGATTCATCCATGTCCCTACAAAGGACACAAACTCATTGTTTTTTATGGCTGCCTAGTATTCCATGGTGTATATGTGCCACATTTTCCTTGTCCAGTCTATCGTTGATGGGCATTTGGGTTGGTTCCAGGTCTTTGCTATTGTAAACAGTGCCACTATGAACATACGTGTGCATCTGTCTTTATAATAGAATGATTTATAATCCTTTGGGTATGTACCCAGTAATGGGATTGCTCGGTCAAATGGAATTTCTATTTCTAGGTCCTTGAGGAAGAACCACACTGTCTTCCACAATGGTTTAACTGGTTTACACTCCCACCAACAGTGTAAAAGTGTTCCTATTTCTCCACATCCTCTCCAGCATCTGTTGTCTCCAGATTTTTTAATGATTGCCATTCTAACTGGCATGAGGTGGTATCTCAATGTGGTTTTGATTTGCATTTCTCTAATAATCAGTGATAATGAGCATTTTTTCATATGTTTGTTGGCCACAAAAATGTCTTCTTTTGTAAAATGTCTGTTCATATCCTTCTCCCACTTTCGAATGGGTTTGTTTGTTTGTTTTTTCTTATAAATCTATTTTAGTTATTTGTAGATTCTGGATATTAGCCCTTTGTCAGATGGGTAGATTGCAAAAATTTTTTCCCATTCTGTTGGTTGCTGGTTCACTCTAGTGATTGTTTCTTTTGCTGTGCAGAAGCTCTGGAGTTTAATTAGGTCACATCTGTCTATTTTGGTTTTTGTTGCCAATGCTTTTGGTGTTTTAGTCATGAAGTCCTTGCCTATGCCTATGTCCTGAATGGCTTTGCTTAGGTTTTCTTCTAGGGTTTTTATGGTGTTAGGTCTTATGTTTAAGTCTTTAATCCATCTGGAGTTAATTTTAGTGTAAGGTGTCAGGAAGGGGTCCAGTTTCTGCTTTCTGCACACTGCTAGCCAGTTTTCCCAACACCATTTATTAAACAGGG